>CAJHQP010001717.1:0-105506 GCA_905132765.1 Moricandia arvensis
ACAATTTAAAACAACATCAAAAGATTTTTAAAAATGTTGCATTGTGCATTCAAAAATTCGCTTGCGTTTGAGCAAGACCGGATCTGGCCAACGCATTATGAAACATTGGTCTTGGCTCTTAAATTTTTTTGACGGTTTTTACATAACAATATAGGTCTTCGTAATATGAAAAGTTGTTTTATTAAAATTCTTTAAAATATTTATAGCTCCAAAATTTCAGATCGTCTAGTTGGAGCAGGTTTTAAGTGTCCTATACATTTTCACTTCCTATTGCTTAAACACTGCAACCGAGTTATATACTAAGACAAAAAAGAGAGAAAAACTCAAACTTCATTTTATAATATATAGGTTTTATAGTACTATGTTCTTTAATACAACTATCTTTATATTCATACAATGGAAACATACATAAACTATATAATAAGATATACGTTGAATTACATACATAATATGCAAGAACAACTCATAGAAGAACGCGAACGCGCAAGAAGCTTCTTTGTTATCCAAGCCTCATACAAAGTATCAAGTTTGTCGGTTGTCTTCTGCTATATTCACGTTCGAACCGGCTCGTACGATTATCCATATTTGGCTATCGATCCATAAGATGAACTCCAAATCTTTATATCATACATAAGTATTGTAAACATGCAATTCTTTTTGTTACTATAACATTGACCAACTCCTATTTCAGATTTAAACCATATCTTTCGATAAGAATCAGATATACTGATTATGTCGAAAGAAAATAGAAATCTAAAGTTGCCAATTCAACGATTATTTTACAAAACATCACCCATGACAATAAAAGAGTGTATCATTGAGTTTGGATCATCGTCTCTCTCCTTAGTAGTTTCATAATGACTTCAACTTTGGTGAAAATTGTAGCGGATAGATTTGCGCATCAACTCTTGCTACCACAATGATCATTTTCAGCTAACTAAGGTTACACGGAGCTTCGTCGGACATTCATTTTCCGCTACGGAATGGAATCTGTGGAGGCTTACAAAATCTCGCTTTAAAACGCTTCTAAAATATTTATTTAAAAACACGTTGGAAGCTTACGATTTCATTTTGGGAATCACGCTTCCATTTTTAAAAATATAATGTCATAAATAAATAAAATAGAAATCATGTGTTTTTGTTTTTTATATAAATCTAAAATTTAAAATTATTAACATAGAAGAATAGAAATATGAAAATATTAAATTAATAGTAGTAAAATATCTTTATGCACTAGATTTTTTTAATAAAATATATCATATATATTTAAATCTACTGTGTCAGTTATTTTGAAATATTAAAAATAATTAGTTGGATAATAAATTTTATAAACTTATTTTATTTATATTTTCACAATTATCATTTAATTTAGTATAAATAAATTATTTATTTTTAATTTGAATCATATGATTTTAGTTATATATTTTATAAATTTAATATATATATATATATATTTGAATATAAACTTCCAACACGTATCCATTTCGCTAGTATTACTTCTAGGCTTCCACTCGATTGCGCTTCACGTACCCACTTTCTGTTTCCATGTAAATAGCTTATATATCTAGTAAACATTACATACTACCAACACAAGTATCATTCTGAGATTTCCTAGGATAATAAATTCTTATATTCACTAAAGCGTCATAATATAAATGTTGATGATGTATCATGTTTACTTGATTAATATTTTTAATTAGTTTGTATAATGTGTTCTCTATACCTTCGATGTTATGCGATTCTTTTCAATGCCACAACTATAATAACCATCGATCTTCAAAATTAAATTACTTAATGCTCAATTTAATTATTACTAGAAAGGTAAACTACACCTCATAATAAAAGGATGAACAAAACATAGATTTAAGAACCCCATCGATGGTCAAAAATTAGATATATTATATAGTACTCATTATTTGAGCTTTAAAAATTAAATTTAAATTTCAGATTTCAAATATTAAATTTGCTGGGTATTTATATTAGGCCTGGCCCTCAATGATACATAGATACATAGTTAATGTGTTGTTCAAAAAAAAGATACATAAATTTACTGACTATGACGTTGAACGTCGTCGTTATTAACAACTGAACAGTACAGCAACTTATGACCGTCCGATCTTCAAAAGTTCACACAGTTTCTTAGTACATCCGCGATACAGAGGAACAAATCATACAAACACAGAATCAATCTTTAGGGTTTTCGTCTCCTAGTGGTGACCCGTACCTGAAGAGAAGACATAGATCCTCCTCACCAATTCTTCTTCATCTTCTCTTCCGAATCGAGGAATCGGAACTCCGATTTCATCACCCTTTCTAAGAAACAATGGGAAGAGGCAAGTTCAAAAGGGGAAATCTACAGGCCAACGCCGATTCTCAGCGAGCTGATATACGTAAGATTACGCTATCGTTCTTGTTTATTTTGATTAATACGAGCTAGATAAGAATTGGGTACACAAAAAGTTTACATTTTTTCATTGGATTAGGTTAGTCTTGGCTTGGCTTGGCTCTTCGAGGTTGTGATATGTTATAAGATATGTACTGGTTTGGTTCTTGTTTCAGTTTTAGTGTTCATGTGACTTTGATTATCTTTTGGTATGGTCTCTTATGACTATAAGCATTGGGTACACAAAAAGTTTACATTTTTTCGAAGGATTAGGTTTAGTCTTGGCTTGGCTTGGCTCTTCGAGGTTGTGATATGTTATAAGATATGTACTGGTTTGTTGTTTGTTTCAGTTTTAGTGTTCATGTGACTTTGATTATCTTTTGGTATGGTCTCTATGACTATAAGATTCTCTCCAGATGTGGATGGATATATTAACTCTTGGTGTTTTCTCTCTGTGTAGTTTGCTGGGCACTTCTGCTGCACGTCCTCGCTCATTCAAGCAGGTACTTTGGTGGCTTTCTCTTGCATGTTTTGATATGTTTGGGAGATTGATTTTGTATGATGTTATCAGAAAGAAGCTGGAATACGAAGAAGATGTGGAAGAGGAGTCTGAGGAGAATCTGAAGATGAATCCGAAGATGAATCTGATGTGAGTGAAAAGCCCTTTCAATGTTATGTGGCCTCGAATTTATCTTTTTTGCTTGGTGGCATATAATAATATCAGGTGAAGAAGAAAGGACATGAAGCTCTGATCGAAGTTGATAACCCTAACAGAGCAAAACCAAAGACTTTGAAAGCAAGAGACCTTGATGTAAGCTCTCTTTATGTATTCCAGTTTATGTGAATTTCCAAGGATATGTAAATATGTTTTGTGTTTTTTTTTTGTTTCCTGCTCTGTTCTTCCCATTTTGTTGATTAGGCAAGTAAAACAACTGAACTCTCGAGGCGTGAAAGGTTCGTTTCTGATACTGAACCAATTGAATCTCTATATCATTCAACGTTTCTTGGTAAGGAGCTTCTCACAGTTTCTTTTGAAGGGAGGAGCTAGAGAAGCAGCGAGCTCATGAGCGATACATGAGACTGCAGGAGCAAGGGCAAACCGAACAAGCCAAGAAAGGATTTGGGTAACAACTATATATCTCTTGTTCTGTTTCTATGTTAGTAAATGGGCTTATTGATTTTCACACCCCGAGTGTGTTTCTGTGTGTGTGTACAGATCGTTTGGCTCTGATTCGCCAACAGAGAGAAGAAGCTGCCAAGAAGCGAGAAGAGGAAAAAGCAGGTAAAAAAAACACACCTTTTGTGATGCTCTATTGTTTGAAAAATAGAATATATATCTATATATTATTTTAAGAGATAAGACCAAAATAGAACAAAAAAAGTTTTTGTTCCAAAAATAGCACCCAAAGAGAAAAATGACTAAAATAGACTTTATTAAATGATGTAAATATATATTTATACATTTGGGTTAACTAATCTAAACTTAGGGTTTAGAGTTATGGGGTGGGGGTTTGGAGTTGAGATTTAAAAATTAAAAAATTAAAAAAATTTAAAAATTTTAAAATAAAAAAGGTCTATTTTGGTCATTTTTTTCTTTCAAAGTATTTTTGTGACAAAAACTTCAAAATGGGCTATTTGAGAGATTTGCCCTTATTTTAAAGGCTCTACACTTCTAATAAAAACTCAAATTTAAACAAAACTCGTGTGGAGCATGCGGATCCGACTTGTTTCTGATCTTTTGTTGTCTATGTTTTCAACTAATTTTTTCAACTATATGTTTCAAAACTATGAGTTTTATCAACTAATTTTAAATTGAAAAATAGAATATTTTCCTCATGTTTCTGATCTTTTGTTGTCTATGTTTGTTGCAGCGAGAGATGCGAAGAAAGTCGATGCTCGCAAATGAGACAAGTCTTGACCTCAAAGCAAAAACCCACCTACTATAGTTCTTGAAAGAAGAAGACTCCTCATCAGATAGCCTTGTTTTTACTTTGTTCATTTCGATTGGTAAACAGAAAAACCTTTGTCTATTTACTCAGTATTGGTGTGAATCTTTATACATTTGAAGGTTATTTGCATCGGTTGAAAAACCATAAACAACATCAGCGAAACTTTTTTTTACTTGCTTACATTGATACAAATAACACAGTTTATAAGAAGTAATGCTAACACAAAATAAAACTTTATTATGAAGAAACAAACGACAAATATTTATCTCAAGATTCCCTACATCGAACTTTTTTTCCTTTTCTTACTATTAGTTGTCATCTATTTTTTTTCCTTTTACTTTTTCTTTACCTTCGGAGTTTTTTCCTTTTCTTACTATTAGTTGTCATCTATTTTTTTTCTTTTACTTTTTTCTTTACCTTCGGAGTATTCCAGGCCTATGAAAAAGTTTATCCTAATCTTCAAAAGAATAGTGTGGGTTCACATATGAACTCTCACTCCGACTATTCAAATCAGCCGTAAAATAAATTCATATCTGCATGACCAAAAGATGAAATGTAATAGAGTGTCTTCGAACCAGAATTACTTAGCAATCCTAAAATCCACCTACTATTAGTCTACCACCTTGTGATTTAGTTGTCATCTATTTCGATCCTAATAACGTAAGCTTAAACTCTTCACATTTTTAATGAAATACACATATTTGACAAAAAAAATGACAAAGAAGATCAGAATTAATTAGGTTTCAGAGAAGGATCAAATCGTTTCCTTTGTGTATCAAATTAAAAGTTAATCAGGTTTCAGATCAATCATTACGCTTCTCATTAATTTGTAGTAGTAATTGATAATTTCTCCGGCATTGTATAACCAAGTTAATTAAATCTTGTTTTCTTTCTATAGAACAACAAAGTATGGCTCACATGCAATTCAAATAAAGTTGCAAAACAATAAGTGAAAGGTTAACATCAATAATGACTGATGCCTATTAAAAACTCATAATGATAAATAATTGATAAACTTTGACGAAAAACCCCTTCAAACTGAAGCAATTAGAAAAAAAAAAATCTCTCACGTCATATTAATTTTTATGTCTTCGCTTTAGAAAGTAACGTCAGGGGACAATACCGAGCTCTTTTGAAAGCAGCGGACAGTCAGCTGAGGGTGTCTTAACCATGAAGCCGAGAGGGTTAACGATACGTGTCTCGTGAGAGACGATACCGTCATTTGTCGTTAAACTGATCTTAGCGGCGTTACGTGAGTATGCCTCTTTGCTGACGTCACTGCAACCCACTGTCTGGTGATTGGACCAACACGAGCTCGCAAACTTCTTCTTCGTGGTCGCCGGTTACTTCTATCTTGTAGCTTCCCGTTTTGTCAGTAACGGCTTTCTTTGGTCAACGCTAGGGTTCCGTTTGTTCTGCTCCTGCACTCCAACTTCACTTTCGCTCCTTCACAAATACGAAAACATTGTTAGCCTAGTTGTGTATATTGTCGCTATTTGGAGTCTAAGGATACATATATCCTTTTTTTTTATTTAAGTAAAACGTGATATGATTTGGAGTTTGTGAGTAGAAATTTTTATTTTTACCATAAGTTTAATACTATTTTCAAATTTACTTTAATGAATGACTATTTTCAAAAATACTTAACTTTTTGATGAAAATAGATTTAATTAATTTTTTTAAATATTTATAAAAAATTAGAAACTCAACATCACCTCTTTAACACTAAACTCTAATCAATAATCACTAAATTGTAAATCCAAATGTTTTTTGATAATGTGTATTTTTGCAAAGTAGTATTTAACTTATGTTATTCTTAACAATTCTTATGATAGAATCGTTTCATGTATAGTTGATATATATATAATATATATATATATTTGGCAACTATCTAGTTGATATTAACTTTACAAACTGATGTTGGAGATATTTGAAACAATGTAAGCTAAAGACTAATATAAGTTGTGGTATCGATATTGTGCATCAGTTGACTAGGAATGAACTAATCACTAGCACTAAAGAGTAAAGTGACTTTACTAAAGTCTATAACCTTTTTTTTCTTAATTGCTTAGATCAAACTAACTACTACTTAATTGTTTGAACATATTACACGATTGATTTGATTCTAATTTTAGCCGGGTAATTAATTACTCTAATGATATTGCTCAATTGCACTTTCATTTAGATTTAGAATTCGATTATAGTTATTGCATGGATTCTTTTAACATGCAAGATAGAGTGCGCGCAAACGTAATCTTCTCAAACTATTTCGTTAAGTATCAATAAAAAAAACTATTTCGTTATGCAATTGTTATCAAACGCATTTTCTTTTCTTTTTTTTTTTGTAATGGTTATCAAGCGAATTTTGATGTGTTGATTTTTTTTATTATGTTGAATTGTAAAGGCTTCAATTTCTTCACACATTCATAATTTATTAGGGGTATTAAATACTTTATTACAAATATAATTTACCTTCAAGGAATTTGCTGAGACGCGTAACGAATTGGACACGGCAAGTGTCACAATAAACTGATCCCTGAATCTGGAAACTGTCAAAATCATCACATCAGCGGAGGTAAATCCGGCGAGAGAGGACAAACACACGATGGAAACGATAAAGAAAGAGAAGAAGAAGGCTTTGGATGCCATTTTTGTTTTTGTTTGGTGGTCTTCTCTTCTTTTGGATATCTCTTTATAATTGTTAAGTTTCAAACAATAAAAATTGAGATATGTTTGAGAAGAGGACAAACTATTCTCGTGAAGCACCGAGTTCGTTTTATATTAGAATCCCGATAGTTATTTTTAGACTCAAACTAAATTTGAATCGAGATTTAAAATTAGTTTTGAATATAGGAATGTTTAGTTTATTTAGGCTGTATAAACTTATGACACCTAACATTCAATTTCCGTTTAACCATTCCAACTCACAAAATCTTCCAGAAATACAAGGCCTGCGGTTCTTATATGTTTTCTGTACGCATGCAGCCCATAAAGACGCGGTGAATAGAATCTGGAGATAAAGAAGAAAAAAGTAAACCATTATGAAAATATTTATTTTTATATTAATTGTGGAGTCCATTTTGGTTATGATTTTATTTATGGTTTTTGCATTTTTACATAGCAAATTATCTTTTTTATATAGCATAAAATATAAATATTTAAAAATTATAATAAATATTTTTTACAAAAATTGGGGATGTTTTAGAAATAGCGCGTAATGACTTCCTCTCATGTGTACATACGTTGAAATCTTTGAGGCGACATAATCCGATAAGATGAAGTAATTTCTTCGAAGTAGCAGCGTATTACACTATGTTGAATAAATCAGTCAAGTTGTCACTTGAACAAACATGTAGAATACGAACATCGCCATTTTTCGGAAGTTCATGAATCTTTTTACAGTTTGATCATTTTCTTTGATTCTCTTGATATCAGAGACTTTAGAACGGTGATAGAGTTTATCTCTGAAAATCTAATATCCCTTTTGGGTGTCTATCATTGGTGTTTATAAAAATATTATTTTTATATTTTTATAAAAATAAAATAAAATAAATTTACATTGATCTGAAAACAACAAAAGCAAGATATTCTCTGTTTATAAAAAATATTATTTTTTATTTTTTATATTAACTGTGGAGTCCATTTTGGCTATAATTTTTATTTACGGTTTTTGCATTTTTATTTAGCAAAATATCTTTTTTATACAGCATAAAATATAAATATTTAAAATAATAATAAATATCTTTTTTTACAAAATTAGGGATTTTTTAGAAGTAGAGACCCTAGACCTAAGTTTCATTCCGCTCTGTCCAGGGATGTCCCTGGTTCACGTTTGAGGCTGCTTCCCAGATGAAAAAATTGTTGTAGACTTTCATTATTTTTTATGATATGATATGAATATTTTCTATTATTTTTCACTTTCTAGCTAATGCTTTATCAAACTTCTCCTTTTGTTTTCTTGGAATAGGGCTGTGACTTGTACTGTAGAAAAGGTTTCTGTCTGTGATTTTTTGCTATGTGATACTGCTTCATTTTATAGTTAGCTTATGTGTTGTACGTTTGGTCACAAAATAGTCCAACGTTTTTGTAACAGTTTGACTATGTACTACTGTCTAGCTCAAAGTTCTCTGTTGTACCATAACTATTGAACGTATTGTAATATTTTTGCTTGCGGAAGTTAGAGATCTCAGTTTTATAAGTTTTACATTTTACATTGATATATATGTAGAAAGGAGACAAAAAAAAAGAAGGAAGAGCGTACAAGGAATAAGGATGTTAAAGGTGGGTGGAGGGTATAAAGCGCTGCAAAAGATGCCCATCGGTCCATTAACAAGGAAAATAGAGCCTTTGTAGCAATGTTTGTCAAATTTGGATATAAAATATTGATAATGTTGTAAGTAATAAAGAGAAGAAAAAAGATTGATGTGTCTTATTCCATGAGTAAAAATTCTTTATATAAAATTATAATAGTTTGGGTACAAAGTCTAATTTGAAATAGAGAACACATATATCTAAGATTTTCATATGAACATCACCATAATATTTATAACATTTTGTCTTGATGTCCATTAATATACCAAAGTGCTTTCAAAACGATGTAGATGATGTCTTGTTAAAAATATTATCAAGAAAATCCAGTAGAAAAAACTATGGCTAAGAAAAAGAGTATAGCGCGTAATAACTTCTCCTCATGTGTACATATGTCAAAATCTTTGAGACGACAGAATCCGATAAGATGAAGTAATTTCTTCGAAGTAGCAGTGTATAACACTATGTTGAATAAATCAGTCTAGTTGTCACTTGAACAAACATGTAGAATACGAACATCGTCATTCTTCGCAACTTCATGAATCTTCTTACAATTTGATCATTTTCTTTGATTCTCTTGATATCATAGACTTTAGAACAGTGATAAAATTTTATTCTTTGAAAATCTAATATCCCTTTTGGGTGTCTATCATTTGGATGTTCTTTGTTGCCTTGTTAAAACTTTGTCATAGAAAAATCTAGTGGAATAAAAATTATGATTAGAAAAAGAGTACAATCACACACATTATCATATTTCTTCCCTTGGAAGCATGATGCATTCCTGTCAAATATATCTCTTTTGGAAATTGAGAATATGAATGAGCTATTGTGATTCCTATTATAATATTTTGGGTCTGTAAAGTTCTGGGCTATAATTTACTTTTCACACAAACAACAGTTTTTTTATGTATTTGGACTTCAAGCCAAATATTTTATATACACTCACCTAATCGTTTGTCTTGTACATTTGTTACTTATTTTTGATGGATTGTATGGTATATATGAAGTTTTTAGATTGTGAACAAACTCTGGTGATTAAAAACCCATTTGACTTCTTAATAATGAAAACACTAATATGCTTTAATGTTTTTGATAATGTTACACCAACCTGCAATATTGCTCTGTAATTCCATAGTTATGAATGTATAAGTGACCCAAAGCTAAGCTTCCTATCATCCTATATGTCCAAATACTGAAAAAATTACTGAGAGACTTTAAATGGCAGAGACATCTCATAATTTTAGTGAAATATGTAGTTATACCAATAACAATAGATCCAGAACCAGTGCAACTGTTAGCGATAGGAAGCTAATTATATAATTTATTTACTCAATATTTCAACCGCAATAACTGATATTTTATTTGAATTTCCGAAATAATAAAAAATTATGAACTGGATTTTTCTAGGTATTAAACGATTCTTAGTTTATTATTTGAACTGATTTGAATCAAAATACCCTAACCGATTTTAATCAAAAAATGTTGGTTTCTATTTGGATCCTCTATCTTCCTATTCGAAATATCTGATACTTGAAATATTCGATCCAAATCGAACCAATACCTGATCAGGCCTAATCCTAGCTACAATTCTTTTAATGAAAAAAAAAATATGAATAAAGTTTCTGCTAGTTTAACGTTTTTCTTTCGAATACAAATTTTACCACACAAAACAATATAAAGCTATATCTTGACGCAAAAGAGAGAAATTTCTTGCTTAAACTTTTAAAATTCTTCTTCGCCTCCTTTTCTTCTCTTTGCTAATGGGTAGTGGAAGATCATTGTTGGTGCTCGTCTTTCTTCAGACCATCCATGTCTGGATTCAGAGAACAAAAACAAAGAGTCCAACAACAGAGTTTATATTCCGAGGTTAGTGGAAGCAGTAGCGGCCCTGACTATAAGAGACTACAAGCTAATTAAAATAAAAGGGCCGCTAGAGATTAACCTAGACATTCAAACTTAAATGGTAACGTACAACTTATGCCACTACACTAAAGACTTTTTGGAAAGAAAAAAAAGCTGAAATAGAAATATATATTTAAGGCTGGAAGCCCATGCTTCTACAGCTTTCCTTCAGGGACGGGCTGAGTGGAAGCCAATCAGAGATTTGGATGGTAAGAGATGCGACGGTCAAACCTAATGGGCTACTGAAGTTAGCATTATTAGTGGAAGTATGTCCAAGGATTTCTTCAACAATTTTAATTAATAAAAAATCAAAAAGTGTGAGAGAAAAAGAGTGAGCAAAGAGAAGAAGTGATTAGTTCAAAAAAACTAAGAAACCAACTAACCATTTGTACATTTTTATTGATAATTATATAATTATGTTTACTAAAAATACAATATTATGGAGAAATCCATATAAAGAAGCTGATGAGTGCGGATGTTCTGAGGCTCACTGAGTTTTGTTTGGTGGAATATAAATCTTACAATAATTAATTTGATTTAATTGGACTGTTTTTTTGGTTAGTTCAGGTTTTATTTTCATCAAATGGAACTCAAGATTTATTTTTGTGGATAAATTGGTTAGTTTGGTTTTCGTTTTAAAGTTTTATGATTTGGTAAATACCATAACATTTATTAAAACTAAAGAATACTCAATCCATAATTGAATAGATTTTAGAAAATTGCGGGAATCATTTCATAATCTATAAGCAAACTTATATCAAAAAACAATATAATTTGTTTTGATTTGATTGGCAAAACTCCATTCGACCATAGACGTCAGACCTAAAATACAATGCAAGGAAGAAGGATTAACATATGTTATGTCGTTAGGTTGTTACAAAAGAAGTGCTAATAGAAATATCAATACGTGTGTGGAAAATTATCAGTCACTGACTCACGGGTTTTTCTAAGGAAAGTATATAAGAGACGTTTATTGGCAGTTTATGGCAGTTTTTCTAAGGAAAGTATATAAAAATATCAATACGCATGTTTAGTGGTAGTTTCTTAGCAGAAGTTTTTTATTTTTTTAAGAGACATTTCTTAACTTTTATATCCTTTAAAATGATATTAACCTTTGGGTTTCTCTTTAGTGGTAAAACATTAAGTAGAGTACCTCACCAATATTTTTATTATTAACTTGTGCAAAATTTAGTTATTTAATTATTTAAAAAGAAATAAATAAAAGCATCCTCTAATATAAGGTCACGTGTATTCATAGTCTCTTTACAAAAGTTGAAATTCCCTTCATGTGGAGATTTTTCTTGTTCTCTTTCCTCTTCACTATTTTCTCTTTCTTCGTTGTTATACATTTAATATTTTTCTATTGGCGAGAGACGGTAGGAGGTACTTGCGCTGCGAGTGCTCTTATTTTCATCAAACAGCTTTAGATTTATTTTCGAAAATGAAAACCCCTCTTTCAAATGTCTATATTATATTATTATGACTTTTTCATCTGATGCATATTTGATAGTTTTTATCACTATAATTTTTCTTTTAAAATAATATGTACTCCTATATAGTTTATTTATTTATTATAGTATTGATTAAGCTAGGTTTTGGCAAAATACTTGACTAATTTCAGAGTGAGTTTAGGCCATGTTTATTCTCAGTTTTTTATGGTGTAGTTTTTAATTTAAGTTGATTTTTTTAAAAAAAAATTGGCTAAAAAACGACTCTTATATCTCTTATTTAATAAATAATTCTTAGATTTTCTTAGTTAAAAGTTAAGAAACGTCTATTAAAAAAGTTAAAAAATTTTATTAAGAGACCTGCAATAAACATAATGTTATGCTTTTAATTACAATTCTAAATCCAATGCCACTTTCTACCACCAGATTTATTCATTATATTTATTATGTATACTACTGAGGCATCCTAAAATCAAGTTTATTGACCAGTTTGTTTCCGTATTAAAAGAAAAATTAAATTAATTATGCTAGCTAAAATTCATAAGTTTTGCCAATAGTTTATTAGTAACCAACAGTCTTTTTTGTAAAAAAGAATATTCGTTTCCAAGATATTATAAGCTATTTTTCTTTTCCCTTCAAAAACACTTGATTAAAAATTCATATACGTCACCATAACAAAATAGTACGACTGCCAATCAAAAATTTATACCAGAAAGTTGTTTTTAAAATTTGATAAGATATCTTTTTTAATTGAAAAATATAAGGTCTATTATGAAAATAGTAAAATTAAAAGGATAAATCTCTACTGAATTATGAAACTAGTCTATAAGGTAAAAAAAAAAATTCTCTACTAAATTCTGCTTGCCTCTTTGAAGAGGCAAAGTTGCCACATGGAACGTTTGACACCATTCTGAATATCTGATTCCTGAACTTTGCATGTTTCTTCTGGCATAACTCTTAAATTTAGAACTTAGAAGAAACATAACGGGTTGTTTTATCCTAACATATATTTATGAATATCTTGCTTTTGTTGTTTTCGGGTCAATGTAAATTTATTTTATTTTTCTTTCAGAAATAGAGTGAGTGGCTTCGTTACTTGTAGGAAAAGTTTTCAGTACTTTTTTTCCGATGATGAAGAAGAATACAGTAAAAAAAAGCATACACTCAAATTTACTAAAAGTAATGACAAATTACCTAGTTTTGGAACGATACGTTGTATTCTCTATTACGCCTACACGTTACGCATGCATGCATCTAATTTATTAAAACAGAATCATTGTTAACTTTTACCCTTACAACTACTTGGAATATTACTTATTTTGCCATTGAACCTACTTTAAATAAATTAACTAACATTATAATTTATACATATATGTATTTGTTATGAATTTTTGATTTCCTCTTTACTTCCTAAAATCTCGGAAACCATTTCTCTAATTTATACTAAATAAATTATTAATAATAGTTAAAGGGGTTGAACGTGTGCCATATACAGAAAATTGGATATTTTGTAACTTCCCTTTATTCCAACATTTTCGGGATCAAATTCTCTTATAAACAAAAAATAATTGAGCACGTAAAATACTTGACTACTTCTAATGCTAAGTAGAACAGTAGTCGTTGCAAGTATCAAAGAAGGCCACCATCAAGTTAATTAATACTCATAAATATTTATGAATATATTTGAAATTTTTTATTTTTATATTTGTGTTTTTATAATTATATTTGTGTTTAATCATTTACCAATAATATAAAAAAATTAATGTTATTATTATATAGAAGTAATACATGAATAATAGAAAATATAATTTATTATATTTTTATTTTTGGTAATCATATTTATGTTTAGTCATTTATCAATAATAAAAAAATTAATATTATTAATATATATATATAAATAATACATGAATAATAAATAGTTTAACCAAACATTTATCAATTATGCATGATCCTCTTTTAATAAAATAGATTTTTTATTTTTTATTTTTATATTTATGTTTTTTATAATCATATTTACGTTTAATCATTTATCAATAATATAAAAAATTAATGTTATTATTATATAGAAGTAATACACGAATAATGAAAACTTTAATTTTTATATTTATATTTATTGTAATCATATTTGTGTTTAGTCAAATATTTTATATTATTGATAAATGACTAAACACATATATGATTACAAAAAAATATAAATATAAAATTAAGTTTTTCATTATTCATGTATTACTTTTATATAATAATAACACTAAATCTTTTATATTGTTGATAAATGATTAAACACAAATATGATTATAAAAATACAAAAATACAAATAAAAATTTCAAAAAAAAAATTAAAACAAAAAATATATCTACTATTTTAAAATAAAAAAATTTCAGAAAAATTTAAAACAAAAAATATACCCGCCCTTTAAAGGGCGGGTCAAAATCTAGTGTGTTATTCATTTTCCTTTCACCGCAACGCACGTATTATCTACCAACTTCCAATACAAATAGTCGTTAGTAAAACGTGTCCAATGAACCCTTATTTTTTTGGGGTCCAAGTTCAGTTTCACTTTTGAGTTGTCAAAACATTAGTATTTTGTTCGAATTTTATAATAGTTTACCAATTTAATCTAAATCAGTTTTAATATTACATTACACACTATATCAGTTTAATATTATATTACACAATACGTTTTTAGAGAAATGATTAACCAGAGAAAGAAAGTGGTAATGGTGCATTATCTTTAAAAGTTAACTTTATATAACCCCCCCCCCAATGGAATCAGAATTACAAACACACCCAAAAAAAAAAAGTGACCAATAATTTATTAGTTATATTAAAAATGGAGAACAAAGGGAAGAACATCGAAGAAGCTCAAGAAAGTTGTTATCAACACTGGATGAGTTTACAATCACAACGCGTCCCTAAGCTTAAACAAGCCTTAGGGCATCTTTAGTGCAGGTCCCTTAAGTTGGATCCCTTAACGTACGGTCCCTTAACTTTTAACTAAAAACGTTAAGAAACGTTTCTTAAATCTCTTATTTAAGTGATATCCCTTAGCGTTTTTAGTTAAAAATTAAAGGATCGTACGCTAAGGGACCCAACTTGAGGGACATGCATTACAGATGCCCTTAGCTCAACGGCGCAGTCACGAAAGCACCGCCGATGATAACAAGCTCCGTGAGTTAACACAAAACATCATTGGAGACTTCAAAGAATACGCTGGAAAAAGAGCTGATTTATCTCACCGATGTAGCTCGAGCTATTACGCGCCGTCGTGGAACACTCCTTTAGAAAACGCTCTTATTTGGATGGGTGGTTGTAGACCTTCTTCTTTAATTTCTTTAGGCTCGTTTATGCTTTGTGTGGGTCTCAAACTGAGATTCGTGTTACTCAGTTTCTCCGCAACATCGACGGCTACGATTATTCAGGTTAGGGTTTGGACGTTTTCGCTTTTTAAAGTTTAACAATGACTTAAACCAAAAAAAATTATACTTTTCTGTTCGGTTTTAGCGAAATTTTGGAGTGGTTTGGACATGTAAATCTTACTCGATTTTAAATTTATATATGAAAGTAACTGTAGGCTTTCGTTAAATTGATTGGTTTGGATCGATTTCTCATATGTTCGTTTGTTATAATTTGACTGACTTCAGAAACTAGTATTTTCGGTTTAACTTTAGATCTAAAAACTTAAAAATATCACTAAAAGTTAATAGTATTAATATTAATATATACTATATAATACTCCCTCTTTTTCAAATTAGATATAGTTCTATCTTTTTTTCACTCCAATTAAAAGAACGATTAAATGCTTAGTTTTACTCTTAATTAACTATTAGAATTACATTCGTTTTTTCTTAATAAATGCAAGGATAAAAGAAATAAGTTAATGACATAAATTATCTTAAATTATTAAAATGACATTTATATTGTAACATAAATTTTCTCTACAACTACTTATAAAAGAAAACGGAGGGAGTATGACTTAACGAATAACAGTATATGTAGTTATATTTTCTGACCATTTTGAATTCTGCTGGAATCTAACCTGAGACTTGGTTTGGTTTCAGCTTAATAGGTGTGAAAGATGAATTTTAGTTGGGTTTGTTTTGTTTGGTTTAGTTGTTCGATATAAACACCTGGGATGGTTTCAGTTTAATAATCTGGTCCAGCTTTACAACATAATTCCATCCCGTATGTTCCAGAAAATATTTGGTTTACAATTTGTCGTTTTCAAAATGATGTAACCAGTTTGGGACCTTGTGGTTAAGTAGCAAGGCGAAGGAGAAGGGCATGGGACGTCAACACTATACGTGCTATGTGAGATTAAATCACATTTTATCTATATAAACATTTTAGTCTATCTAGTCTACCTGATCCGGTACTTCTTTTTGAAAATTAGTTTAAACCCTTAGAATATTAACCTTTGGGATACCTAAGATTAATCGAAAAAATGATGTAACCAATAAATTTATACATATCTTGATTTATACATATATTGGTAGTGGCTAAAAGTTATTTGTTGGAGTAAAGAATTATAGTTGGTATTAAATCCAATTTGGTCTGGTTCAACAGGTAGTGGTGGCGCATCACTAGGCGATCTAACGGCAGAGCAACTAGCAAAGATCATTGACGAGGAAGAGAAGATGACAAAGAAAGTATCGAGCCTGCAAGAAGACGCGGCGGACATCCCCATCTCCACCGTGGCTTACGCGGAGGAGCACGTGGGAGAGCCTAACGCAATGGTGGATCAAGCTCTCGACAAGCAAGAAAAAGCTATGGCCACTTTATTGGCCGAGGCCGATACTCTTAGGGTAGATACTTTAACCAAGATCATAGAGATACTAACGCCAATGCAAGCGGGGGATTTTTTGATGGCCGGAAAAAAGCTTCATCTTTCAATGCATCAGTGGGGAGCGTTAAGAGATCGGCGCCGCCGTGAATGCATAATTGACGCTGGAAATGATGCCGGAGGAGAGGAGTCTCTATAGTAGAGATGGGGTTATATTATAGGTACGTACGTGTCGAATATGAGATCGCTTTAATAACAAGATTTTATAATCTTGCAATTATAAGGTTTCGTGACATAGTTTAGGGATATATATAATCCTTATATGCTAGTTTTATTTTCCGAAAACTTATATATCTCATCATTGTGCAATGCGTTTGGATTATATAGTTAAGGGATATATAATCCTTATATGCTAGTTTTATTTTCCGAAAACCTATCTCATCATTGTGCAATGCCATTGGATTATATTAATAATATATATTTTATAGTTTTTGTTTTACAATATATATCTTTGTACTTAACGAAATGAGAAATAATTTCTGATAGTAATAATTTTTTTTGTATAAAAATAGTTTTAAAAAAAAATAACAAAAAACTTAGAGTGATGGAGCAGAGTTTTGAGGGATAGTTTAAATTTTTTTTATTAATAAAAATAAAATTTTTAAAATAAAAAAAAATCTGTTTCGGTTAATTTTTTTAAAGATTATTTTAATGATAAAATTTTAAAAATACTATTCAAGAAAATTGTTTTAATGAAATTAAGTGATAATATTTATAAATATATTATTAGCTACTTATTGCTTCGTTGCGAACTACAATTGGTTTTTATAGACAACATTGTAAGCAGGTGTTTGCAGTATTTAATAACATGCAATTTTCAATAACATTATAATTAGATGTTTGCAGGATTTTAGTAACATGCAATTTTCAATAACATTATAATGAGATGTTTGCAGTATTTTAATAACATGCAATTTTCTTTTATCCTCAGAGTGACAGTACTATTCGATGGATGTACAACTTTGCGTAATGGCACACTGGGACGACAAAATAGTTGGACAGATTGGTATGTTAACCTGGAAGTAATACGTTGTCTCTCGATAAGTCATCAAGGATAAGATTCCATTAGCTTTTCATATTCTAAATAGATTTCTTCTTTAATTTTTATTGTGTGTTAGGAAATATAAGCCAGAAAGAAAAATATTGGAGTGTCTAATGCGATATATACGGATAATTAATTAAATTATTGGTATCGTGACACACACTTGTGTATTGTTTTTTTGGTAAAACCTTGACAATACAAGATTTAAATGAGATATATCATTTTGTTATTCGAAAATGATTTTAGTTTAATGACTCGTTTTCGGCAATATATAATTCGATCTTTGTTGTAGACGTGTGTGGTACCCTGATCATCGAAGAAGGCCTACTAGACTCGCAACAAGTCCATATTCATTTGTTACTTTATTAACAAATGTATTATGGTAGACAAACAAGTTAAAAAATAAATCGAACAAACATAGTTGCACTAATATGCGTCATTTAGATCATGAAATGCACATTCCATATATTACACAAAAAATAAACAAAATGCAAAGATTTTTTTATTATAATTTTGGTCATAAATAATTAGAATGAAAAGTACTTTTTCCATTTCATACAAAAATTCATTTTAATTTTAATTTTGTTTCACAAAGAGTGTTAATTTTATATTTTTAATGCAAATTTGTAAATAATATTCCAATTTTAACCTCATTAATCTATTGTATTAATTGGAGAGATATTTTTGTAAATGTATTAATAATGGACAAAAATAACTTTTTACTAGTTTTCTTAATTTGTATGAAAAGAGTCATAATAATACGTTTTATGAAACAAAGATAATATTTTTTTTTCTCCATATTTCATTCATTATATTTCATTCTTTTTATTCTATAATTCCATTTTACATTTATCAGCTGCAGCCTTCAACATGAAAAAAAGTCTAACCGATTAAAAAACCAATCCAAACCTTACCTAAATTCGAACGTCCGAAAATGCCGTTATATTTAACTATACACCGATTTGGTGGTGAAAAATATTTCAGATTTCTATGTTTTGACTTTTGATATTAGATCATCCACAATGGTGTTATCCATTGAGATTATTAACTGTTGACTTTTTAATTATTATTTTTTTAGAAAAAATATCAATCATTCGTGGGCCACCACGTGTCATGGGGCCTGCTAACAGTGTAAGAATTCATTAAAAATAATTTTTATTTAGAAATTTTAAAGATCGAATCTTTAACTTTTAGTGAAATTCACTAATTATTTAATTATTTTTTCTCTAATGACTCCTCTTAAAGACTCTCATTAGATATGCTATAATTAGTAAGAGGGCCATATATGCAGGAAGGGATTTAGTCTAAGAGTGAATGCACTTTATAATTGGAGATGACACTTATATAAATGCATAGACAGACCCATGGATCCCTGATTATCGTCCAAGACCACCAAAGGCAAGATTACTAGGTATGAATGAACAAAAAGTTAACTACTACTTCATTGAGAATGGGCAACAGTGGAATGAGATTAAACTGAGAGATTGCTTTGCTGCTGAAGACGTTGAAAGAATTCTTCACGTTAAAATCTCCAAGATAGCCAAGTTAGATCTATTGGATTGGCATTATAATGAAAATGGGGTGTATTCAGTGAAATCAGGTTACTAGTTATTGACACATTTGCCTGGGAACAAAGAGGTTTTACCTATATATGGTAATGCCACACTGAAACAAAAGATCTAGAATACGAATGTGCCTCCTAAAATTCATCATTTTTTTAAGAAAACTCTGTCTAAAAGTTTGGCTACATGAAATAATCTACGACAAAGACACATTACTTCTTATGATGAATGTAGGAGATGATGTCAAGGGGTAGCGACTAATTAAGAAGCATATCTTATTTGACTATGTTTATGCTTTAACTATTTGGAGGCCCCCCCCCCCCGGTGTCACAAGTGCGGTTATAATGGATCCAATGGCTACACTAGAAGAGAAGATTGATGTGTGCAAGCAAATTTTCTTGAACTCAAGATTGCATCATCTGCAAAACCTACCTTTTTGGATAATGTGAAGACTATGGGAAGAGTCGAAACATTCTGGTATTCCAACAAAAACAACAACACTGGAAGAAGTGGGAATATGGGTTGCTGACAAATTGGCCAAGCAAGATATACCATCTGGTCAAAGCTTTTTGTTTCATAATTATGTTCCTATATCAATATCAATGTACCTCCATGAGGATTATGTATTCTAGACTTCAAGTTAATAAAATTATGATGTTACTAACAAAAAAAAAAAGCAGGCCATATATGCCTAAGATTTACGTCATGTCCATGGGCTTTGTACACATAGGCCCATTATAGTTCGAGAAAACCCTAGTTCCTTCCCATAAAACTCATTTCTCTTCCCACTCGACGCAGTTTTGTCTCAGCAACTCTCTTTTAGCTCCTTGAAATGGTAACTCTCCTCTCTTTATCGATTTGACTCGTAGATTAATTCCAATGATGCTATTTTCGTTATCTCTATGAATGTAGGCGTCAGAGAAGAAGCTCTCGAACCCCATGAGGGACATTAAGGTCCAGAAGCTTGTTCTCAACATATCCGTTGGTGAAAGTGGTGATCGTCTCACCCGTGCCTCAAAGGTCTCTTCTTTGAATGAAAATTTAAATAAAAATCGTTACTTTACGAACTGTAACGAGTCTAAAGACATGGTCTTAGGAAACTTGTGAATGTGTGTGTCTGAATCGTTGTGTTTGGTCGTTATTAGGTTTTGGAACAGCTCAGTGGACAAACCCCTGTTTTCTCAAAAGGTATGAGGATTTTAGATTCTTAGACCATGATTTAACCCGGGTTGCGGTTCTTAATGTAATATAAGAAACTGTTTTTAAGAAGAACCGGTTCTTAGTTTTTGTAGTTAAATAGTTTATTAACCCCACTTTAAAAACTCCGGGTTAATCATTGTCTTATAGTTTAATTTTTGTCTTTTTTAATTTTTTTTTTAATTTTTAAGACATGTTTTATTTACTTTGTATGACAGCGAGGTATACTGTGAGATCTTTTGGTATTAGGCGTAACGAAAAGATTGCATGCTACGTCACTGTTAGAGGTGACAAGGCAATGCAGCTTCTTGAGAGTGGTTTGAAAGTTAAGGAGTATGAGCTTCTTAGGAGGAACTTTAGTGACACTGGTTGCTTTGGATTCGGTATCCAAGAGCACATTGATCTTGGAATCAAGTAAGTCTTTTTTTTTTTGCTTTGTGGAATCAAGTTATAAGGAGTATGATTTTCATTTGTTATCACTTTGTGAATTTAGGTATGATCCATCTACTGGTATCTACGGAATGGATTTCTATGTTGTTCTTGAACGTCCAGGATACCGCGTGGCACGTCGCCGTAGATGCAAGGCTCGTGTTGGTATCCAACACAGAGTGACTAAGGATGATGCAATGAAATGGTTCCAAGTCAAGTATGAAGGAGTTATCCTCAACAAGTCACAGAACATCACCGGCTAACAAAAAAATCTTAAAATCTTTTATAGATTTTTGTTGATGTTAGCTTTGTTTCTGAGTTGTCACCGGTTAAAGAATTTCTTGTGGTAGTAAAACTTTTTTTTTGACATGTGGTAGAATCTAAAATCTTCCAAGAATGTTGGAGATATGGTTTTTTTTTGCGTTCTCTATTTTTATTACAAGCATCTCCTTTCCTTCTATGCTCAATCACCACAGAAAGGAGCAATAAATCACACAAAGAGGTTTAGAATTTGGTTCACACAATTTTTTTTTTTTCTGATTTCTTTTTTAACAAGAAAAAAATTAAAACAAACAAATTGTGTGTCGCTATGTGTTAGTCGGATCTACAAAACAGTGTAAGAACCGATTTTTAAAAAAAGATTTTTAGAGGTGGTTCGTAAGGAAAATGGTGGGATTTGCCACTATTTTTGGTTAAAAATCCATTAAAATCCACCATTGGAGGTACTTTTAGTTTTGGGGGATTGAAAGGTTAACTGTTCTTACAGTTTTATTTCTGATGAATCCTGATGATTCAGCTTGTCTCCAGAAGATGGTTTGTACCATCTTTAGGCTGTACAAGCCTCAAACTGAGAAGTCTTTGGCAAAGCTTGCCATTATATTGTTGTTGCTTCAAAGGCAAAAAATTACAAGAATCATAGCCACTTTTGTTCATATACTCAATTCGCTTCATTTTCACAGCTTTTGAGTATTCTGTAATCATTTATTTGCTGTCCATAATTTGGCAAGTGTAATAAGTAGTAATCTATTAAATGTTTCAATCATTTTAGGAACAATGGTTACTCTAAGAAATAAATGATGTGAATAGCAATAATTTATTGGATTTTCACATTCATGTGTTTACTTTTTGTCTTCTCCACTCATTTCTTGGTCAGTCAATTTTTTTGACAAATTTTATTAATAACAGGTAATATATTTTATGAGAATTAACTTTTATTAGTTTTAGAAACAAAACGATTTGAATAACATTACTAATTGTTTTAATAACCGAGAACATAATCATAACTTTCCCACTTCATTGACTCTCACACACTCAATGCAAACACAATTACAAAAGCAACAACAAATAAAGAATCCTAAACCCGATCTGTACCGGTCTTAACCGAACGGTCTGAGCTATTTCGAAAGAACACTCCACTTAGCGAGAAGAATGAGGAAGACGATCAAGAACACAAGCGAAGAAAGACCAATGGCTACACCAAGCACAGTCTTGTTAGACTCGTGTTTCTCTTCTTTCTTGTCCCCATCTTCGTCGTAATCATCTTCCTCTTCCTCCTCCTCCGACGACGTTGAGTCCTCCTTCGTCGGCGGAGATGATAACGGTAAACCGTATTTATCACACGGAGCAAGACCAAGATTCAGTTTCCAAGACAGAACAGTGTTGTTATAACAGAGACCACTGTTCCCTCTCACTTCCAAGAACTCTAGTTTTGTAATGAAGCTTTCGTTGAACGGTAAAACTCCATTGAAGGAGTTATCAGCGAGGTTCAAGTGTGTGAGACTCTTCATCCCAGTGAAGAATCTCGGAACGACGCCGTTTAGCTGGTTCCCGCTTAGATCCAAACGTGTCAGCTCAGGGAGCGAGGAGACCGAGCTTGGGATTGGTCCTGAGAATCTGTTGGAAGCTAAAGACAAGTTTTGTAGTAATGTCAAGTCTCCGATGTTGATTGGTATCTCTCCGGAGAGTGAGTTACGAGACAAGTTTAACGACTTGAGGTTTGTGAGGAGAGTGATGGAAGGTCTTAGGGAGCCTCTGAGTAGGTTGTTTGATAGGTCGATGTGAGTGAGGTTCGAGTGAAAGGCTTTTGGGATTTTTCCTGGGAGGTTGGAGGATGAGATTGTGAGGGAGGTGATGTAAGGCATGTTTCCGAGGACGACGTAGAGACCGGAGGCTGTGATTGGGGTTGAGGAGATGGTGAGGGTTGTGAGGTTGACGAGGCGGGCGAGGTAGACGCCGGAGAGGCCGTGACGGTGGAAGGAGGAGAGGGCGGAGAAGGTGTGGAGGGAGAGTGGGAGGTGTTTTGGGGGAGAGAGAGAAGGGCAGTTGAGGAAGGAGAGGGAGAGGAGGGATTTGGAGAGGGGTTTTAGGGTTTTGGAGGGGAGGGAGAGTGAGGGGGAGCAGGTTTTGAGGGAGAGAGAGGTTACGTGGCGGAAAGGAGAAGCGTCGTCGCAAGTTATGGTGGTTGAGGAGTGGTTGTTGTTGTTGTTGCAGGGATCTTTGGTTGTTGTGAGGATTTTGAGAGCTTTGAGCTGTTTTGGGTCTAGTGGAGAAGAAGAGGAGACGGTGGCTATGAAGGCTATTAGTAGGAGGAAGAAGAGGTGAAACTGCGGTTGCAGTTGCGATTGAGGCGGCTTCATAGTGAGAGAAGAGAGAAAGATTGGTGCATTTGAAGAGGTCTTGTGACGCTTATAAACTCATACTACAGCATCGTAGAGTAAAATTTTACTAGTTGAGTAGTAAAAAACTGACTTGTGGATCAAGCAACCACTTGAGCATGAATCTCTAGAGTCTATTCATAGGCCCAAAATGCCTAGTAACAAAGTGAACAGTAAGAGCCAATGCTCAAGACTCAAGAGATTGAGTAAACTTTGACAACTCTAGTTGTATCACAGACCACAAGATTCTCAGACTCGGACTGATTTGTGCATAGCCAATTCACCTGTTTAAACAATACATAGCTAGTTAGATGTCAGAAATAGAATAAGAAGTGGCAAAGCTAAAAGAACAATGAGAGCTTTTCGTTACCTTCTTGTTCAGGTCAATATTCAAATGGAGGAGATCTCTGTTGTTATTGTTGTCTGAATCAAGACATCTAACGCAATCCCAGAATTTAACTGTCTTATCATTACCACCTGAGATCAAGAATCTACCTTTTTCCTGAAACTGAGAAAACGCTACACAGGAAACAGCAGCTTTGTGTCCACCAACAGAGTAATCTAAACGAACCCTTTTCACCACATTGTTGCTGCTGCTGCTTCCTTTCGATGTTCCTTTTCGCGAAAGTTCTGATTCGATATTGATCAAGTCAACAATGCCATCACCTCTAGCAACAGCGCATATCTTGTCTAACTTATCAACCATGTCCATTTCCGGAACTGCTATCGAGTGAACAAACGCAGGGTTTAGACATTGTCCTGAGTTACTAGGTGTGTCATTACCTGAAAGATTACAGCAAAATGACCCGTGAAATCAGGTTTAATAGCATATATATGGCTTAAGGAACCAGAATCAGCGGCTTAGGCTTACTGAAGTCTATGATCTTTTGCGAGCGACCTTTTGAGAAATCCCACAAAACAAGCTTTGCATCAAGTCCACCGGTAATAACTGTATGAAGGTAGACCTTTTAAGAAACCTTGAAGAGATGATAAAAATGTATAATAACAAAGTAACAAATAGCTCATTACCTTCCCAAGGTCTCCATGGAATGAACTGCACAGAACTGCATATCTTTAATGTTACATTAAGGTCTGACTTGAGTTTTCCTTTTCACAGAATCAATGAAAACAAAACAACGGCTAAAAAGGATACGCTTGTATGACCAGCTCTGAGGGTTTTATAAAGACACTTCTGACCAATGTCGATAATCTGTGTTCAAGCAAACTAATCAAACCAAGAAAAGTCCCACAAAACTTATGTTTATGTAATCTTTCAAGTATCAAAAACAGTCACTAAGGTACCTTGGCATCACCAGAATCATCTGCAGAAGCAAGAAAAGATGATCTTCCATTGCATACCACCTAACAACAATCAAGATATCCAAAAAAAGATATCAACAATGATGTATATCAATCTGATAAACTTTCAGAAAGTTTTTCTACCTGGTTAACTTCATCTTTATTGTAAAAATAACTCTCTAATGGCTTCCAAGTACTAGCACTTAGCTATGAAAACGCAGAAAGAGACAACCTTTTAACTTCGTGAAGATTTACGATCATAGTTTAATCAAAGTTTGGCTTTTTCTTTTACCGTATGAACATCAAAAGACTTGATTTCGTTTCCATGAGAAGCATAGAGAATGTTCTCGTTACCTGAATATCAAAGAAAATATCATCCACAAACTGAAACAAAGAGATGAAATTGAAACAGAACCAAAAAAAAACAAGAGAGACAAAACCTGTCTTGAAACAAAGAGATGAAACTGGTTCTGTCCCAACATCAATGTTGAACTGGACATCTTTACATCGCAAATCAAACCAGCAAACGCAACCATCCTGTAATCGAAGCGAAAGTGTAACTATAATAACGAAAGTAACCCTAAAAAGAGGTTTCAATTAGAGAGTATGGAGACCTCGCCGGAAGTGACGACAAGTCCAGGACGGTCACGGGAAGATATACAACACGTGGCAGTCGCTTTGTGGCCTCTCAGCTTCCTTGGTTCCGCCATTGACATAACTGTGATAGTTTTCGCCGGCGAATGCGCAGTTTCACAGTTCTAAATGCGTCTATGTTGTGCTGTGGACAAAAAGCACTAGCTGAACCAAACCAAAACACCATTGAGATGTATAAAAAAAATTAATAATGCGTCTGCCGGGAGTCGAACCCGGGTCTATTGCTTGGAAGGCAATTATCCTAACCGTTGGACTACAGACGCTTTTGTTTAAATCACCGGCAAAAAATAAATATATCGACGCACGCGTTATAATAATCAGATACATTGGATATTTCACAAAAAAAAATCAGATACATTGGATACTCCATAGACGTTTTTAAAAAAAAATTATTTCACAAAAATAGCTAATCTGTTTTTTTTTTTTAATGAAAATATTGTAAAGCTTAAAAAATTTAATTGATTCTATTGAATTATGATTGATAAAAAATAATACATTTACGGTTGGTCAATATGTGTAAAACACACAAAAAAAATTAATCTCTATAAAACCGAGAATATTATTTTTATGTAACTAATATGTCACGTGCCAAGTAAAAAAAAGTAACTATAAAACTGGATACGGCCAAGAGGTCTGTTTCGGTTTCGAGAGGCAAAGCAGAACAGACGCGACTCTTGAGTCTTGACTTCCTCCGGCGCTTCTCACCGCCGTGAAACTCTTTTCGACGATCAGTCTTCTCCGATTTAACCCCGGCGGTAGAGTTTGTGCTCACGTTGCTAACTGGCTCGAAGCGACTTTCAGTTTACACTATACCAAACGTTACGAGAATGGGCTGCATAGGATCTTCTCAGGCCAGAAACGAAGCCCGAGGTGAGTGGAATCAATATCTTGTAACCTTTTTTTGGTCATTGCTTGGATCGTCTCCCTTGTTCGTAGAGTTTATGTAATGTTTAGCATCACTTGCTTCGTACGTGTTGTGTTTCTTGGAGAGATTGCATGATGTTTAGCAAATCTTGAACGTTCATGTTTACTGCATGCGTAACAATGGAGTGATTAAAATGTTACAAAGTTGTTCGTCTACGCAAGGTCCTCCTGTTTTGTTTGTTTATATTATTGTGTTCATTCTCTTTCTTGATGAGTGTTTGTATGTTTATGACAGCGAAGCGAAAGAAAATCAAGAAACCTAAACCGTGGGCGCATACCGAGCCAATCACAAGGGCACAGCTTATGGACATGCGTGAGGAGTTTTGGGACACGTCTCCACACTATGGTGGTCAAAGAGGTCCGTACATATGTTTCTTATAATTTGCAACTTATGAGCATTTTTGGAAATTTTTGAAATAAATTGTTACTGATGACCAGAGATTTGGGATGCACTTCGAGCTGCTGCTGAAGCTGAACTGAAACTAGCGCAGACAATTATTGACAGTGCAGGCGTCATTGTTCAAAACCCTGATTTAACATTGTGTTGGGATGAAAGAGGTTTGCAAAAACAACATTAATCTGATTCTTATTTTTGTTTGTTTGTGTTACCTTACTGGCTTTCTTAATTACTCGATATGCAGGTGCTAGATATGAGCTTCCTAGGTATGTTCTGAGTGAACCCACGAATCTGATTCGCGAGCAGGGGGGACAGTAACATCTATGAACGTTGACACAATGACACAGAGACCAAAGATTAGTAAGTAGTAGTAGAGGAAGCAAGAGAAGACTAGATATAATCTGAAGCAAGTCTCTCATATTTTTTTACTTTTAGCCAAGATATTAATAGAAAGGATACACCGTTTACTATATGTACAGTAAGGATTTCTTCTGAGCCTTTTTGGGTCAAAATGATCTATTGAACATTACTGTTGAGAATCACTTCTTGATCAACTATGAGTTTACAGAACAAAGATTTAAATTTTCAAAAAGTCGACAAATAGAAAAATATAGAGAAAGTTCAAAATAAATTAAGGTTTTGGATTATTTGTATGTCACTAGGTTTGACGCAAAAAGATTCCATCCATCTTTTTCTATTAAAAAATCTCGAAATCACAAAACTCTTAAGAACATTTTTGTGTCAGAAATGGTCTTCATCTCCCAAAGTCCCTGTCTTTTTCTTCTTTGGATTTTGGAGCTAGTAACTAGCCAATCACAATATTTATATAATTACAGTTCTATGATCAAGTCTTTATTTTCACATGGGATATTTAACAAGGCATGTCAGTATACACAATTAACTATTGATACTTAATTAATGTATAATTGAGTAGTCCCTTATTTTAATTCAAAATAGTCTCGTATATTTGTTACTGTCAATTTGTCAAAGGCCAGATTGATCCTAACCTTAGTTCTTTGAACGACATGATTGAACTGCAATTACTTGATTATGTTTTTTTTTACTTTTTGTAATCACCTTTTATGATTTTAGGCTTATTGAAATTGTTTATGTAAATGGAAAATGATGCATCTTTGAATAAACAGAATTAATTAACAACCCAAACTTTAATAACACATAATCATAACTAAATGTGCTCACGTGACATTGAGTCATTGACCATCGTACCATAATTATTATCGTCCACAGTAGTATTTATATTTACCTATTGTTAGAGCATGATTATCCCAAAGATCCATTTAGGAGCTCTTATTTTTTTTTAATACATTTTAATAGTAAAAGTGAGTTAAGAGACAACATTAAGAAACCCAAACATTTATGTGGTCCGATGCAAGACTCTTAACTAAAGGTTCTTAAAAACTTATTAAATATTTTTTATGGGCAAAATTTCAAATAGACACTTTTAAAATTTTTGTCACAAAAATAGACCTCGAAAAATTATCAAAATAAACTTTTTTATTTTTATAAAAATTAATTTTTTTTTTAATTTAAAATCTCATTCCCAAAACTCCACCCAATAAATCTAAACCCTAGATTTAAATTAGTTAATTCAAGTGTATAAATATATATATTTATATTTTTTAGTAAAGTTTATTTTAGTTATTTTTCTCTTTTAAAAACTATTTTGGTGATAAAAACATTTTAAGGTTTATCTTAAGATATTTTTTTTATTAAACTTAAAAAAATTTTGATTAAAAAACATATTAAAAATAACTTGAACTTAAAATTTTTTGATTAAACCAAAAAAAATTGATTAAAACATTTTTCTTTTTCTTTAGAGCACAAACTAGTATTTTTCTACCACCTGTCCACTACATTCCTACCACCTGTCCCATAAGATACGTTTATTCTAGTTCCAAATTAAGATACGTATCCTCTCTTTATTGCATTTTTTCTTTTTCTTTTAATTACAATTTACCTTAAGAACCCCCCTAAGATACATGGATAATGGTGCTCTTACTTTCTTGGTTTAGTCCAATTTCTTATTTTTTTCTCTTTTTTTTTGCAAAAAAATTAAACTTTTTTTCGGTTCCATCACCTTGAGAATTATTTATACTGTTTTTAGCTTTAAGTCATTCATCTATTAAATATCAAAATTAATGAACAAAACAAGTACTCGACTGTGATTCAAATATTTCGAGAATATCTTATTCACTCTGTTCATATGTTCTTGCTGTTTTTTTCTTCTTCTCATTTATACCTAATTTTGTATCTACCATTTGACTTATAAGCTTAAAACAAAAAAGTCACAGACTATCCGGCGACTAAACCGTGCGTTTAGAACATTGGTTAATCAAACATAAATGGAAAGAGATTCCACAAAGCTGAGTAGCTTCTTATAGTGTTTGGTCAAATAAGGCTAACATAAAACTTACTACGAGTAGTCTAGTACCATCTTCTTACTTTAAAACTTTGCAAAAAAGATTCGACTTGTTTTTCTAACTCTTAAGATTCCAAACAAAATACACAAAAAAAAGTTCCCAATATTCAAAGATCAGACCTCTTTGGTCTCCCCGTTCCAATTAAATAGTTTTTTTATTTGTCATTCTTTATTGATTCTGTTATATTATATGGTTCTCTTCCCGGAAACGGACAAACCGCTTTATTGTCAATGTGCTCTGCTTCCTCTCAAACTGCATCTGTGTTCGTGTCCGTAAACAGATCTCAAAAACCCGACCCTTTACTTTCTCTCTCTCAAGATTCCCACTCTTTCTCCCTCTAAAACTTTCAAAACACACACACAAAACCCATCAAAACCTCTCTCTCTCTGCCCAAAACCATCGCTTTCTCAAGAGAAACCTCTCTCAGCTTCTTCATGTGAAAGTTTGGTTAAAAGTTAGAGATACATCTCAAAACGGTGTCGTTCTTTGTTCCCCACTTGTAGTCTATCTCTGTCTTTGAAACGAGGACCCTTCAGAGTTTTTGTTTTGGGTAGTTTGGTCTCAGTAGAAAAGTTTGAATCTTTTTAGTACCAAACAAACATAAAAGTTTTACATCTTCACTTGTTTTGTTTTGGTAAGTTCAGTCAATCTTGGGGATATTATTACCAAACTCGATTTGGAAAATGAGATACACCTCGATTTGGTTCTTGTACAGCTACTTAGACAAGCTTCAGAGCATTTCTTCTTCTTCTTCTGATCAATGAAGACCACCAGGGTTGCTTCTTCTCAGATTCTGAATGATGAAAACAGAGACATAGGTGAGCATCTTCGTAACCATATTCACTTAACCAACTCTATTCACTTGAAGAACCATATGCACAATAACAAACAGGGTCCGGTTTCGACAGACCGGTCTCTTCTTATGAGAGATCTCGTCCTTCTTCAGAGGTCAAGATCTCTCAGAGACCCATCAGCGAACTCTCCTTCTGTAATGGTTCATAAGGAGGGAAGAAGCAGAACAAGAAGAAGACGGTCCGTTGATCAGAATGTGGTTAAGAAATCTGGTCTTAGGTTGTCTAGTTCGTCTCCAGTTCTGAACTTTGGTACTTCTAAAGTGACCCCTTCTGATGAAAGGTGTGATGAGAAGAGTTTTGCGAATGAGGTTGCTTCTGTTAAACCGAAAGATGGTGCTAATGAGGATGTTGTCAAGACTCTGTCTGATCAGTTAAACGAGGTTTTAGGTGATGGTAGTGATGATGTGGTTTCTAGTAATGTTCGAGCCCGCGGTAATGGGCGTAGAAGACGGAAGTTTAGAGGAGACAGGAGAGCCAGAAGGGAGGTTACTGTTAGAGACAATGTTGGAGAGAAGTATGAGGAAGAAGGAAAGGAGGACTGAGAGAACAGGACATGACTAATGCTGTTCCAAGAAACGGTTGTGGACTTCCGTTTAACTGGTCAAGAATCCATCATAGAGGCAGAACTTTCCTCGATATAGCTGGTCGGAGTTTATCTTGTGGTATGTCTGATTCAAAAGGAAGAAAAGGCTTAACCGATATGCCAATGTCCTCTTCTTCAAGCTCTTCTTTCTCCAAACCTGATCGCAAGGCGTCACCTCTTTTAGTCGATAGCGCAGACAATGAAGGTTGGGAGCATGATTACTCAGGAGAGTTGGGTGTTTTCGCGGATGATTTGCTCAAGAATGGTGAGAAAAGCAGCCATAGAAATGCTCCGCGACATCAAAGTTTTACGCAGAAGTATGCTCCAAGAGGGTTCGAGGATGTCGTGGGACAGAGTCTGGTTGTACAGGCTCTGTCCAACGCTGTTGCTAAACGAAGAGTGGGGCTTCTTTATGTCTTCCACGGTCCGAATGGGACCGGGAAAACTTCGTGTGCTCGCGTTTTCGCTAGAGCTTTGAACTGTCATTCTACAGAACATTCAAATCCTTGCGGTGCCTGCAGCTCATGTGTTTCCTATGATAATGGTAAGAACCGGAACATTCGAGAAATGGGTCCTGTAAAAAGCTTCGACTTCGAGAATCTGAACATCTCTCAGAAGAAAAGGCATCATCATCACCTTGTGTTCATATTCGACGATTGCGATACTATGTCAACAGCGTGTTGGAATGCGCTTTCGAAGATCGTGGACCGAGCACCTAGTCGTGTGGTTTTCATTCTTATCTGCTCGAGTCTTGACTCTTTGCCTCACATTCTTGTTTCGAGGTGCCAGAAGTTCTTTTTCCCTAAGCTCAAAGACGCGGATATCTTCGGTTCTTTGCAACGGATTGCATCAAAGGAAGAGATTGATATCGATAAAGATGCGTTGAAGCTTGTTGCTTCGAGATCAGATGGTTCTTTGAGAGACGCTGAGATGACTCTAGAGCAGCTGAGTTTGCTCGGAACAAGAATCTCTGTTCCTCTAGTTCAAGAACTGGTAAAAAAATCGAAACTAGTTGAGTTTGCTGGTAATGTTTAGAATAACTTTCATTGACATGTTTCTTGTTTTGTAGGTTGGGTTAGTCTCTGATGAGAAGTTAGTTGATCTTCTTGATCTTGCTTTATCCGCGGATACTGTGAACACTGTGAAGAATCTGAGAATGGTAATGGAAACTGGAGTAGAACCGTTAGCTTTAATGTCGCAGCTCGCAACCGTCATAACTGATATCCTCGCCGGAAGCTATGACGTCACTATAGACCAACATAAAAGAAAGTTTTTCCGGCCACAACCATGTGAGTTTCATACATTTTCTCATACTAATTGAGAAATATCTGTAACCAGGGCCGGTCCTGGGTATAACAAAACGAAACATTAGCTTCGGTCCCCAAAATTTATATGGTTAATACATATCATCCGGCCTAAGAAAATATATGTATTGACTATTTAGTCCTCAGGGCCGGTTTTAACACTAACGTTTGTTGTTGGTATTGTAGTGTGTAAAGAAGATATGGAGAAGCTGAGACAAGCTTTGAAAACGTTATCTGAATCAGAGAAACAGTTGAGAGTATCAAACGATAAACTAACTTGGCTCACTGCTGCGTTGCTTCAGCTAGCTCCTGATCAACGATACTTGCTTCCTCCTCATGGTTCTTCTGCTGATGCTAGCTTCAACCGTAGCCCGATAATGGATCCTAGTCCTTGTAAGGACGCTGCTGTGGATGGTAAAGGTCGTAGTGGACAAGGTGTGAGTAGCATAAACAGACCTTCGGTTGAAGATATTTGGTTAACGGTTATAGAGAATGTTCGAGTTAACAGTTTAAGAGAGTTTCTTTATAGAGAAGGGAAGATCTTTTCTATTAGTATCGGTTCAGGTAAAGATCAATTCGTGTCGGAAAAAGCTTTTATGAACTGTTTATGTACTAACTTTCTAGTGTGGTGCAGCTCCTACGGTGCAGTTAATGTTTAATTCACCAGTAACGAGATTAACGGCTGAGAATTTTAGAGATCACATTTTGAGAGCGTTTGAGGCGGTTCTTGGAGCTCCGGTCACGTTAGGGATCAGAATCGAGTCAAAGAAAGATCCGAGACGCGAAATCATCGAACTGGAAGATGTATCTGAATCTGAAAAGACTCGAGAGGCGAAAGAAAACAAGAACCAGAGCATTGTGAGAGGGAAAGTTTCATTAGGACAAGTGATTAAGCAAGGTGAAGGAAGCAGTTGGTCGAAACGCAAAGCTATGTTGATTGCAGAAAAGCTTGAACATGAGAATCTGTAAGACATGTTAACCGGAAAGTTGTTACTTCATATTGGTTTTGTGACGTTTCTTTGTGTGGATAATGCGTTTAATGTTTCTTACAGGAGGCTTGAATCTAGGTCAAGAAGCTTGATATGTTGGAAAGCGTTGAGAAGCGTACGTCGCAAGGTAAACAAATGCATTAAACTTTCGTTTTTAGGAACAAGATTGGATTCGTTTTTGGTTAATTGATAACTGAAAGTTTTGGAATGTAGCTATGGAGATTGAAGGTGAGGACAAGAAGGGTGCGATTACAATCGTTGTGGAAGCTTGTCACATGTGGGAAATGCTTACCATTGACATCTTCTAGATTATAGATAGGCTGTTTTCATTACTAAAAGTATTAAGAAAATAGTACGTCCTACGTTTACTTTCTCTTCTTTTTTTTTTTAGATTTTTAAAAGTCATATTTGTAGCATTTTATATATTTTTCTCAGAAATTAGATCTGAGTTGCATTTACTATTCCGGGGTCTAATTAAGTGGCAATAGAAAAAAAAGAGATGATAATAAAAAAAAATTTGTCACAAAAATTAAATTTAAGAAAAAATTATCAAAATAGTTTTTTATTAAAAATGTAAATATATATTTATATTTTTAGGAAATGAAGTTTAAATTTTTAAAAATAAAAATAAAAAATAAAAATTTCAAAATAAAAAAGTCTATTTTGATTTATTTTTTGAAAGCTATTTTAGTGACAAAAACTTTTAAATATGTTTAAGTGATTTGCCCATAAAAATATGATAGTAAAGAAAATGAATTATATAGTGTTTTACATGGTTGTATGGTTTGCAAACTTTTTATACCAAATTTAACAACTTTCATTTTCGTCATATAAGCATTCTAAGTTTTGGTTTTAACTTCCTAAAATTTGTTATATCCATTTATAGGAACCTTTTTCTTTTTTGTAAACACTCCATAATAAGAAATTAGGAATAACAATGCCCTAAATTTAAACCACAAATTAGCAAATTGCATGGTGATATAATTTTTTTAGCAAATTGAATTTACTTAATTAACATTACAATCTTTGCTATATTTATGAAATTTCTTTGTGTCCACAATAATTTATACATGTAAATATTAAATATAATATTCTAGTAAAATCATCATTAGACCTATTGTCGTCTAGCTGTTAAGATATTTGGCTTTCACCCAGGAGATCCGGATTCAAATTCAAGAAATCAAAGCTTTATAGAAGAGGTTGCGAAGACAAAATCCATCCAGAACCAATATGCATCTATATTACTCTGCCCCCAATACAATCAATAGAGTACAATGAACCACAAGATAGTGATCTCAGAGAAAATAAGAAAAAATAATCTATTTTACAAGAGCTTCACATCAAGCTCTCTCTGCAATATCATTTACATTCTTAGCATTCCACCAAAACGTCCTTCCATCTCCAATCTTTTTTGCATCAACATCTCTTCTCTCTGACTGAACTTCCTGCTGTTCAATCGACCCCGGATTCTCTGTCAGACACTGCTCCCAAAACACATCGTTAACCCCTGTTTTTGGAGGAGCAACAGCAGCAATGGTAACAGGCTCTGAGTTCATATCAATCTTTGTCGATTTAGCTCTGTTATCTCCATTACTTAGACTCTCTGCGCAGCTAATTGACTCATTCACATCAAGATCCACACCACCATTGCTCTTATCACATGATTCCATCACAAGATTCTCCAAGAACGTTAAAGAAGACTCTAACTTCTCCACCTGCTCCGCGTGTGACATGCTCAGAGGAAGAGAAGTCTCTTGCAACTTTCTTTTTCTTCTCTCATGGGTTGTTTCTAGGTTTAGAGACAGTCCTGGCTTCTCCAAAACTTGTGAAACGAATGACGCTATTGATCTCTGACGTTGCTCCATGTGTTGTAACCTGTCTTTCAATGTGGTTACTTGCAGCTCAAACCCTTTCTTTTCAAGCTCTTGGTTCTGTAAATCCGCGAGAAGGGCTTCTTTCTCCCTCTTCAACCTCTCAATCTGATCCTTCATGCTCTGTCTTTCTGATTCCGTCAAAGGGTTCTGCGCTTGTAGGTTCTGTAAAGAGTGGCTGTGAACCGGTTTTCGTCTATGTATGTTCTTCATTAGGTAAGGTTGGCCTCTAACAAAGTCCTCATTTGCAAACTCCCATTTCTCCGGATCGATTTTTCTGAAACCCTATAGACACAAAAGGTTATAAGCAAAAGGTATCATCAAAGAGGTTGATAGAAAGACGGAAACTTTACATATGTATTAAGCTGGCGGATGAAGCTGGAGAAGTTCTTGTGTTTGAAGAATCTTGGAAGAAGATATTTTGAAAACTCTGCAGGGTTCTTGACGATGAAGCTTTTGTTGTGATCGCTCCAAGATATGATGGAATCAGACGAGGAATCATCTACCATTTCATATGTTTTGGTAAGGAATGGTGGAAGTGAGGTTGAACCTCCATTGTTTTCATCCATCTCTTTAACCACTTTAAAGGTTCAAAGATCTCTATATGTTTTATGACCAAACCTGAATAAACAAAACGCAAAATCTCAATCAAAGTCCTCAAAAAAACAAACCTTTTCCGTTTAGAAGCTTTCCAAATTCATCTATGTATCAAAATGAAACACCAAAACTAAATCTTTAGATGAATTCACATTAACCATTTAACTAAAAAAAATCATAATTTAAACCAAAATCAGACACAAGCGAATCAAAACCAAACCAAACCCTTGTTTCTCTTCTAATCTACAGTTCAAAATCCTCAAAAAACAAAACTTTTCCATTTAGAAGCTTTCCAAATTCATCAAAATGAAACACCAAAACGAAATTTTTAGATGAATTCACATAATTTAAGCCAAAATCAGACACAACAGAATCAAAACCAAACCAAACCCTTGTTTCTCATCTAATCTACAGTTCTAGATTCCGGAACCTAGAATCAGACAGAACCAAAATTGAAAATCTTACACAAAACTGATCGGATGTTGGAGAAGACTGAGCAGATTCCGATGGACGCAGATCGGAAAACAAAGAAGAATTCTTCAAAGCCCTCTTTGATTGATTGAAGATGAAGCAGGGACACACGTGAGACTAAAGGAATCGAATTTGCGAAGAGAGAAGAACGTAAAGCAAAAGGGGTTTGAGGATTGAGAGAGGCTTTGGCTATGGCTTTGGCCTCTTACCAAGGTATGAAATGGCAACACAACAACTCCACGGGTTTGGTGGTCTTTTTTCTTTTTTTTTTTCTTTCTTCTGGTGGCTTTATTTTTCCCCAAATACACACATATGTATTCCTTTATTATATCTACTTTGTACTTTTTTTGTAGATTGTTTTTAGTAAATGTATATAATATTTAATATTTTGTATTCAATACTTAAGTTGTAACTTGTTAGTTGTTACTATATGTATACTGTATTAATTTCATGGATTTTATATTTAGGAATACTTAATTTTTTTTTTACTTTTAAGAATGGTCCTAAATATTTAACGATATTTTTGAATATATATATAGTAATATATTAAAATAAATATAATTTTAAAATATATTTCAAGTAACATGTATGAATTTAAAATTACAAGAAAATGTTAATTTTATTATTAAGTTATAAGTCTCTGAATTCTCAATAAATGTAATAAACTATCATAATACAAAATATAACATCGCTTAGTTAATATTCATATTTTATTAAATTTTATTGGTCAATGAAAAATTAAAAAAATACTTTTTCCGTTTTGAAAAAAAAATGTCACTTAATCATTTTCTATATAGATTAAAAAGTAATTGAAATTTATGTTTTTGTTAGTTATATCTAGCCAGCTAATAATATTTAAGATAAATAAAATTATCTATTAAATAAATATATTTTATAATTAATATTTAATTTCAAATAAATATAAATTGTATTAATTTTTTTGTGAAACAAAAGGAATATAATATCTTATTTTATATAAAGATGGTTTTTGCTTTGTCCTTCAAAACAAAAGACGTCTGGTCGAAATATATCACCAGCTCCTTTAAATTGATGACCTCTCTCTAGTATTTCTCAATAGTGCATTCATATAATTGTCTAGGCTGTCTTTTATATACTCCTTCCATAATATAAAGAAAATGTTGCATAAAGCACAATAATTAAAAATAAACTTATTTAAAAAAAAAGATAAAATTGTTAATAGAATAAATTTAAAACAAGATAACCAATCAAAAATAATGCAGTAAAATAATGAAATCTATGTTTTTCTTGTTTATAAATGAGTAAAAATAATGAAATCTGAATGAACTCTTTGGAATTTGGATCACTACACTTCACGTTTTAAATTTCTTGTTTTAGAAATAATTACGAGAGAGGTGATCCTCTTTCGTCTGGATCGACAAACCCTAACTAAACCCTTTTCCCTGGCCAACCACTCAACCAGTGGAAGCATGGTGTGAACCCGCAGAAGCAGGGGGTACTCTTCAAGACAATTGATTGGCTGGTCAAGAACATGATTTTATGTCCCTTAAAGCACATGATAAGAGATTGGATACTACAGCTTTCCAACTCTGGTCATTGCTCACTCTCATTTTGTGTGCAAAAGTTATAAGCTAAAGTAGAAATTGCTGAAAGCAAGTATATTTTCTTTTGAATCAAATTAACATTTTATTCAAAAAAAAAAAAAAGAAGAAGATGGAAGTGGAGTTGCAAAAACGTCAAGATTCAGACTCTTCTTCGGCTCAAAGTGTGAAGAGATTTGGGTTCAAGAACACCATCCCCACAACTTGTACGTCTTTCAGATTGTCCACAAAGCTGATTGGATGGCAATGGCGGTGTCTATGTATACCAAAACCGTAAATCTTTTACTCACAGTTGACAGGTTAATACCATCAGATCTTTGGGACACCCATTCTTTCCAGCAGCTTTCGTGCATTGATGCTGATAATGATCATGAGAACTTTAGCTTTGATTGCCTTTGTTGATGGCCATTGATGCTGATAATGATCATTAATATAAAACACAAAAGTTTGTCTTAACAAAACCCATTACTGTTTGTCTTCTCAACGGTAAAGAGAACAAGTTTCAATCCTCTCAAATCTCTATGTACTAATGATAAGCTTTCTAACAGTTGAGTGAAGATAGTGTGAACTCTGGCTATATATGATTATAAAGCAGCTTCCTATAATGTATTCAAGATCGTATTAATCAAAAATATTATTTAAAAATCATCATGTTTTTGCTTTTTATCATCCACGGCTTCGCCGTTACAAAGACTTAGAGTATGTTCATAGCATTCTTTGTTTATAGCGACAACCACAGAAGATACATCTACCCGCAAATTAGTAATTTGCTTCTTCTTTTTTTTGAGAACTAATCAGTAGTTTGTTTTCAAAAAAAAAGAAAATCATATTAATTGACATGACACGATCACACGAAGATATAGAAATATAAACACTAATAAAAATCTTACTAGTTGAACTAAATATCATGCACTTTAACAAAATACGATTAAAGACATACATATAAACAGCACATTAATATCAGCAACCAAAACACGATAGCCATCCTCCTCCATCACCTGGTTTCTTCAAAGCCCTCTTCAATTTCCTCTTAATTTCACCTTTATCGAATCCATCTCCCGACACAAGTAGTGTTCCCTCTTCATAATAATCTACAAGATAAACTCCTAACAAAACAAAGAAACATTCTTAACCATTGTTTGAATTGGTAGTCTAGAGTGTTTTTATTTCATGGTAATTAGTAATATAGTAAAAGCTATTAAAATGGTAATGACTTTACGTACTCACGTAAACAAACTCTATAAAACATTTTTTGTTTATTTTTACTCATGCGTATTAAACAAAAAATTCATGTCCATATTATTTTTTACGTGAAAACCTAATTTATTAAGACTCTTCAGTAGCATTTACGTGTTGCTTATTGTTGCATTCATCCATAAAAAATGTTCGATGAAACATTTTAACGATAAACTTAAGAAAATCATGTCAGGTAAACGAATGATTTATTTCTGCGTAGTATAACCATATAATTGTGTTGGTGTACCTCTACAACGATGGATAGATCGTATTGCGTTCTTTCTAGTCTCTTCGTCAACTTCTCCAATCTTAAATTCAACTTCCTTCTGCAAACAATGAAATTAAATGAAAAGGCTTTAATAATTCATTATATAAGCCCTAGCTTCTTCGTTCAATATGTGTAATTAATTTTATATTTTTTTTGTTCAGCATGCTTCTTACATGTCGTTGCATTATTACTGAAAAGTTAAAAAAGTTGGGAAGGTGAAGAGCGATGATCTATATAATGTGATTTGCTCATCAACCTATATATTTATATAATATTATAAAAATATTTTGGATATGTATTAAATACGTGTGGATTTCACCTCTAGAATCAGATCCAATGTAAGGTCCATAAAGGCTAACCAAAGGTTCACCATCACAGAATTATGAAAATCTAACTCATTTGTCTTGGTGAAAATCTAAATTTAATGAAGATCTAATCCATTTCTCTTGATCAAAGTCTAAGTCAAAGTATAAGTCAAAATTTCAGGTCAAAACTTTGGTTAAAGACTTGATCAATAGTGTTAAATCTCTATAATTTTATTTGTGAAATCAGTTTCTTATGTGTATCTCTCACATGCATTCTTTGAATGATTAATTACAATACTAATTTTAATGAATTTAATTAATTATTAAAATGTCATTGTTAATTTCTTTTATTTAACTTTTCTTTTTATTAGGTTTCTAAATCACAGATTTATCAAAAGGTAATATATTTCATAAATATATATAGCATTTATATTTAAAACATGCAATTTAAGAAAAACAAATTTTTTTATTATATAAATCAAGATAATATAAAACATGTAATTTAATATAAAAAATTATTAAAAGAATTAATATAAAAGATAATATAGTCAATATATATATATATAATTTTATATTCAAATCATGTAATTTATAAAAATGAATTTCTTTTATGAAGTAAAAAGGAATATAAGATAAAATATAATATCTTTAATATAAAAATATGGCAAGTTTTATATTTATAACCTATGATTTAAGAAAAAATAAATTATTTTATATCAAAAAGGAAATTTATTTAATAAAAAAAGATATATAAATTTATCTTATATTTATAACATGCATTTATATAAAAAAATAATGTTCCTTTTAAAATCTCAAATTCATAAAAATATTAAAACCTTTTTTAATTAAATTGGTTAAATCAATTTTATTTATAATTTTAATTTAGTTAGAAACATCATAATTACTATTTAATTTTAATATCTAAACTAATAATATATTTACTAAGATTCCCAATCCTAACTATATATGAAGTCAATATCTCTATATAAATGAACAATTAATTCTTTCAAATCTAAACCATTAACACAAATATTTCAATATCTAAGATTCTATCTTATCCATAAATATTATATCTTTTCTCTGTACCCATCTTTTTTGTTAGAGATATTCATTCATATTTGAATAGAATTAAACAAGATTTTTTTAGAATGCCTCATATATAATTTTCACTTAGTATTTCCTTAACAAAAGGAAACCAAATATGTTGTTTACAAAATTCTAAAACATTAAATAATTTTAATTAAATTTATGTTTATGTGTTTAAAAAAATTATGAGTGTTTTAGATTAATAAATTTGATTAAAATGATAAATTTTCACTTCAATTAATAATTTTTAAATTTTAAATAATGCAATTTTATACTGATTTTAAACAAAAAAAAAGATTATGTTGTTTTAGTTTTGTACCTTATAAATTTTATAAGTGATTTATGCATTTTCAAAAATTTAAAAGCCCCAATAATAAACCAAAATAAACAATATATGATACTATAATAAATAACCATACAAAAAAACGAACTACATCAAAATAAAATCAAACTAAAATTTTAGAAAATATATTATAGCAAAGTTTAACACAAAATAAAACTAGCTAAAACATTGCATTTTAATAACGCATAAATAAAAACTTTAATTAAAATAAAACAAAAATAATAAATATTAATAAACTATTTGAATTTAGTTTTTCATAAATATTTATTACTGCGTGTAGACGCAGGTGAATCACCTAATAAAATTAATGTAAAATTTTATTTCCATTTAATTACTATAAATTGTACTGTCAACATTTACAAAATCAAATATAAAGGGGAAAGAGGTAAAGCTGACAAATGGAGAAATTCCGTGAAAGAAAAAGAGATAAAGAAGAAGAAAATTGCATAAGAAATATTCTAAATAATATTTATACATTCCATTTAAGCGACATTTTTGAGAAGACGTCTATAGATTCATCATCCGTTTTTGCATAAGTTTACACAATTCATTATCAAAGGTAACTCATCTAATCGGTTTTATATCATTCTATATCTTTCCTTAACACTTACTTTATCACAAAGGTTACATAAATTTTTTTGAGGCCTCATTTATCTTTCTAGCGGTACTACCTAACTCCTTAGCTATCTAGTTTCCAACTACCTATAAATGTCTAGCTTCCTAACGGTCTAGCTGGTCTAGTTACCTATCTGCCTATCTGCTTAGTTGCCTAGTTGACCTGACGACTTCGAGACATGACGACATAGAGACCTGATGATCTGATGACCTAGAGATCTGATGACTTGACGACTTGGAGATCTACAACATGAAGACCTGACGAACTGAAGAGGAGACCTTTCTCGTAGCAGCTTAGCTGAAAAGGAGAAATCTCTTCTAGCTGACTAGTTGAGAGAAAGACCTAATTACCTAACTAAAAAGAGAGATCTCTGCTAGATTCTTAAATGAAAGAGATACCTAATTACCCTATCTGAAAAGGAGACCTTTCTCCTAGTTTAATAACTGAAGGAGATATGTAATTTCTTAGCTGAAGAGGGGACCTCTATCTTAGCTTCCTAGCTAAAAGAGATATCTAATTAATTACCTGGAGAGGAGATCTCTCTCAATAGCTTCCTAGTTGATGAAGAGGAGACTTTCCCCTTAACTTCCTAACCAAAGGTTAGACCTCATTGCCTAGCTGAAGAGAAAACCTCTCTTCTAGCTTTCTAGCTGAAAAACTATTCACCTAGCTGAAAATGGGACTTCTCTCAGAAAATCACACCTTATACCAAACATAGAAAATATTAACTAAGAACTATGTTTGGCGGAGATACCTATTCACCTAGCTTTTATTATGGCATCAATCCACAACGCTTCTACACAAACTCGACTCCACAAGGAGAAGAAGACGTGGAACACTGTCATCTTTACACGACCCCGGAAGAGTCAAATCAGGAACTCAACCATGTATGTCTCGTCTCCTTCCTTACACTTTTCAGTATCGTCTTGTCAAAAGATACAAAAATTATTCTTAACCTTCAAATCTTTAAGCTTTTGCTTGGCCAATTCAGTATGTTGTGCACCAGTAAGGATCATGTTGCTTTCAGTCTGCATGATCTTTGTTTCATTCTTTGACCTCAATAGATTCTCCATGAGCATTGCGCAATGCTCATATAATAAATTAAACTTTGGTATGCAAAATTCTTTCTCACTCATTCTAGATTTCAAGCTTTGATACCATTTGTTATTAGTGGATCAAAGAAACACAACAATTTGAATACTGCTTTTACTGAATGATTCACTTGATTACAAATAGAGTATTAATTTTGTTTCTATAAAGGATAATTTTAAAGAAGATGGTGGCTCAGCTCAGCAAAGACAAAGAAAAGCAAAAAGCTCTCTCAAGCTTTACCTATGAACTCAATGTCAAAGAGAAGAACCGAAGCTGGTGGAATGAGACATGAGCCTACGCAAACAAGGGTTAATTATAACTAATTAATTATTTAATTATCAACAACTAACATATGATTTGGTGTATTACCTCCTTTGCAACCTGCGCCTCGATCACCATAAGCAAGTTCTGGAGGAATCTTTAATGTCCGTTTCCCACCTGAAGTACACAATCCAAAATAAAAATAAGTTAATGATGAAAGCATAACAATGTTTCTGTATAGTTAAACTAAATTCGATTTTTGTGGTTTAATTATAGGCCATACCTCGACCGTCCTCAAATCACTATCAAACAGTTTCATGTGTGCAATAACATTATGTTCAATCCTTCAAAGCTAATCTCATGAAAAAAAAATATTAACATTACCAGTAAGCATAGCAGGAACTCCATCAGAGCCAAGGATTCCTTGGTCCCAGCCTCTAATCACCTGTAAATATATATCCACAATTGTTTCTGAATTTCACATAATATATAAAAACTTTAAGCCAAACATTATTTTCTTAATTACCTCACCAACACCTATCCGGAAAGTTAGAGGTTTTCCTCTATTATAGCTACTATCAAACACTTTCCCATTCTCCAGCTTCCCCACATAATGTGCCTGCATGCAATAGAGATATTCAATAACCATCTAACATCATCAAGTAATGGCAAAACTAGTTTGAGATATGATCACCTTGATTAGTTGCCCTTTAACAGCTGCAGGACCATATCCAACTACTTTATCACAAAAGGCAAGACCAGAAGGAGACACAGAGAATTCACAAGAAATTGTTTCAGCTAATGCTGAAATGTTTTCAACAAGACCAATGCAGAAACCAAAACCAATAATTGCTTCTCTTCTACCACAAGAAGCTGGTTGAACAAAACTTAACTCATGATCAGAAACCTTTTGTTGGCTTCTCAAGTTAATAGCCTCTGCTTTGGTTAGGCTACTGCTCACAAAACTTCTGCATTTTCTTTGCTCACTTGGTGGAGAACAAGTCCCAACAGAAAATCCCAAGGAGCTCATTATCTTCTCTATCCAGAAAATATTCTGAAGGAGATAATAAATGGTTTGTGTAAGAATGGCATCTTTGGAATTATCAGTCATCCTTGCTGGCAAACAAAAGAACCACACAGAATTGGGGTTTATCTTCAGCCCATTTTCAATATTAAAGGCCCAATATGAACACAATAGAAGAGTTGACAATAGGAACAGAATCTTGTAGTTTCTTTTAATCTGTTGTTCCTTTTAATGTTAAAATGTGTTGAAGAGTTTTAGAGCATCGTTATCGCGTACACCCTTAATGGGTATCTTAATATTATTTAACTTTTTGTATTTAAAGAAAAGAAAAAGTAAAAAACCCATCAATTACGGACCACCACATGTCGCTGGGATCCGCAAATAGTGGAGAAAATCCATAGATAACGTTTCTTGTTTTACCTATCTAGAACACCGTTTGTATGTAAAAAGTGGGGTCCCCAAGCATAAGATACTCCCTTTTTACCGCGATAATGATGCTCTTAGATTTCATCTTCTTTGGTTTAACCTTCTTATGTTTTAACATATGGGGCAAAAGGCTAATACATTTGAAATGAATGAATCAAATCTATGATAGTTTTAAGAAGAGATCAAAACGGTAACTCAAGTCATTAAATAAACTTATAACATCAAACACAACACAAACAAAATTAGACATCACCTCTTCTTCATGAGTCCATACTCAGTTAACATTGAAGAACTATCAAAACACTTATACAAGCAAATACAACAAGTTTTTTTTTTATCTTTCTGCCATTACTCAGAGAGTTGCTAGCTGCTCAATATCATAAGGATGAGCATCAGAAGCAGCTTCTCTCCTAAAAGATCTTCTTCCAATAACAATATTGGCAGCTTCACCGGGATGAAACGCATCCCAAAACACATACTCATTCCTATTCAAACATGGAGCTTGACCAGGAAGACAAGTTATCTGTCCATTGTTCCTCCCAACTCCACAACATCCTGCATTTGTCACTCTAAACCCTGCAAAAAAAAGTATATAAAAGATATCAAATCTTTGAGCAAAATTATCATGAAAGATGCTCAAATACCGTAGCGAGCAGGGTTTGTAACAATGTCTTGGAAGATGCCGTATGCGTTGATGTAAGTGAACTTGGCGTCTGGTGTTTTCTGGTTAAAGTAGTCGACTATGGTTATGAGCTTGCTGTTAAAGATTCTGTTCGCGGAGTTGATCCTCTCGTCACATGTTGTTCCATCTCTGCTGTTCTGAGCTAGCTCGTTCGGGCTGCAACCAATGGCTCCGACTCCTATTAACGCAAACTTCCTAGCTCCATGAGTATACAATATCTGCTCCATCACAAACAAATATCAAAAACTTCAGCATAACTCAGAGTACAAACTACCAAAACAGAGTATAACTAAAGAAACAGAACAAAAACAGAGTATAACTAAAGAAACAGAACAAAAAACAGAGCAAAACTAAAGATACAGAACAAAAACAGAGTATAACTAAAGAAACAGAACAAAAACAGAGAAGTGATAAAGAAACAGTTTAAAGAATCAGAACGGACCCGGAGCTGTTCGGTGTAACGGGCAATGAGATCGTCGCCAAAGGAGTCGGGCGTGAACTGGTTACCGGTAGAGTAAAAAGTGGGCATGAAGTAGTTGTTGAGGTAATCGTTACTGCCTAAGCCGATGGAGTAAATGCATTTGCTGAGGTAACTCGAGGCTTGGTTCTGATCACCGAGTATGTTCGCTACTTGTGATACAGTGTTCACGTGATTTGCTACTTGACCTGCAAATGCTATTCTACCTCCCTGAAGAACATAAACAAACCTTTTGAGAAATCCTGAACAAATTGAAAATCGGTATAATATTTAACATTTTACCAAAAAAAGAAAAAAAGACTCTAACAAGATGCTTAACTAACTATGGATATATTAACCGAATCCAAACAGGAGATCTTAAACCGATTGGTTTATATTTTTTGAACAAACTGAACCAACCCCAAACAAAATTTAATGTAACTAAAACAAACAAAATATGTCAAAATTAATCATTAAATACATCTCTATGATTATTAAAAATAGATGATATGATTAAAACAAATGATAATTTATTTCCAGTCAAATCAGACCATAAAACCAAATTAAACCGAACCGAAACATTCATTCCAACTCGGTCATAACTTCTATAAACAGAAATAACGGATCTGAACCAGTCCAAAGAACCGAATGGTTAATCTCTACGTGAACTAGTAAGTACCAATTGTCTGCCAGTTTCTTCTCGGATCCCGGCAGCAGCGGAAGCATAGTTAACTCCGCGGAGGATGTCTTCTCCTCTCGCGGCGGCGTACGGTGTAATGTAGTTCTCGAAACCCATGAGCTCAGCTATTTTTATTTTCAAGATTACCCACAACAAAACATATCAAGTTAGTTTCTTACTTGTTTCAAGATAAAAAAAAAAGCAAGTAAAATGTATTTAGTTAGACTTACTAATAACATCCACAGTAGTTTTGCCGTTGCTAAACCGACCGGTTGGACCGAGAGCGAAATCAATACCGTAAGGAAAGTAATTAGCTCTAGCTAGTGAGTTAAGCTGATTGTTGTTGCCATTATCAACCAAAGAGTCTCCAAATATGAAATAACACGGTGCAATTGGATCACTTGCAACCATGTTAATGGTCATGGCAGCCATAATCATCATTAAACACATTCTCGCCATCACTCTCAAAGAAGAAGGAGAGGGAAAAAAGAGATGGTTTGAGAATGTTAAGAACAAAAGTGGGTTTATATAATATAGTTTGAAGAATATTGAAGAGGACGAGAAGATTATAATATAAAGTTTTTAACGGTTGAAAAGGCATTAAATGTTCACCGGCGAGGATGTGTGGATGTATAAATGTAAAAGTAGATGAATGTGTGTTTATTGTATGTGAAATAATTGAGGGTTTCTTTTTGTGGATCCACGATCTATAGACATAACGAAAGATGATGGAGAGTTAAATATTACTCTGCAGTCTGCATATTTTAATATTTTCACACAAATTAAAAAAAATATATATTAACAATCAATACATTGAGTTTTAAAAATATAAATAACATTTTTTTATAAATTTTAGTCAATAGCAATTCAATAAGTTTAAAATTGTCAATGAATATATTTTTTTTTGTTTAACCCGAAGGTATTTCGGGTCGAGGTCCAGACTAATCTCTAGTGGGAAGTGCAGCCTACGTATTGACATTCTCTCTGGTATTCAAATAGGCGGAAGCATTAGTTATATATGTGTTGCCACAAGTCAAGGTAATCTGAATGGTAACAAATTCAAACTCATGTCTCTTAGAAATCTTAGAATGTTATGTACCATCCGATCACTGATCCGCGGTTATCAATTAATATTTTTGAGAATTTGACAATTCATTATTGAAAAAAACATAAAAATTTTAAACATTATTCTCTTAAAATAAGTGAAATGTGTTCTAGAGCACATATTATGTAGAAATATAACGAGTATGTACTGTGATTCAACTGTAATGTGACGGTTCGGTTTTAATGTTTTGCTTTGGAAATCGAGATATTGACTTTTCCTTAAACTACCAAAGCTCGAGAAAGTTACAAAACCAAACTTGTCTCTTGATGAAAACTGAAGAAACTTATCTTCAGCCAACACTCTGATTACTCCCTAAAGAAAGAAAACAGACAAGGGTACTCAGCTAAACAGGTTTGCCTTATTTGTAGCAGAATGCATGTGGACAATGCAAAATGATGAATCCTTTAAACGAAATTGGCATACTCTAACAATCATGACAACATGAAATGAAGGGTCCACACTTTGCATGGCATGATCCCTTCTCACAACAAATACTCAAATCTAATGGCTGAGAACAATCTGCTTGGTCGAATCAACGATGAAGATTTGCCATGTGTTAGGATGGAGGTACCATTAAATGAAAGATGATGTATATATCCATATAGAGATGAAGATTATCAAGACATGACCTTAAGACCTAAATGCAAGTAGTTGAAAGAAATAAATTGTCATTGTTCTGTTTTGCATGTTCTTATTAAACGTAGAATCCACTTTGGGACCCAAAAAAAATTGATCAAAGCAAGATATATTCAAACTTTGTGATTCAAATAGCAGCTATACCAAAAGGATTAATAAGACGAAGCAAAGAGTGGAAAATAGAAGTCCAATAAATGTTGCTACTGTACAAATTGATGGACCTTCATCAATAGATTTGGTTATGTCAGAGTCTATTATTTAAGCAAACATGTCCCAAAGAAAGATAGAAGAATAGAGAATAAAAAAACTAAGTTTTCAATTATGTTCCACCATTCACCAACCACATGGTTGTTGTATTTATGAACTCTAGTACAACCCTATAGACTCAAGATTCCAGCAATGAAAGCCTTAAAACACTGAGAATTTCAGTCGTTTTATCAATAAAATACTCACATTATGAAATGGAGAGATTTAACCAATCAAATAAAATGTTGGATACCTTCAGTGGCACTAGATGTCAATAGGCTTGTGTTTTTCAAAGATTGTTCCCCTGATCTTGTCTTTTTCAATACTAACAACTGGGTTTAGATTGATGAAATCATTTTGATGCAATGGAGCACAAACCTCAAGTTTCTATTCTACAGATTCTTAAACTCTTATATCGATTAACGAATAAACAAACCGAGTTACTTGCCTATGAATCTCCTAAACTAACATATATTTCAAAAGAACAAACCTGATTTTTTTTTTCCCGTTTAGATGTAACCCATACGAAACATGGGTTATAAAGAACGGGTTTGAGAAGAAATATTGGAGAGCCATGAGCCATGTCCTTTGCTGTTTGAAGCAAACTCTTGACGTCGTTACTGCCCACTTCAAGATAGTCTTGTAATAATTCTCCATCGACTACTTCAGCTTGCACCTTCTCCTAAAACTCCATCAGTGCAATGACCAATCATTACACAATAAACAATATATGAAATTTGTAATCTTTCGGCCTATAGAAAAGAGCATGGCACGTTAAACAACTATTTCAGCCCATTTTATTATAGTGTCATCTGCTTTTCGAGCTACTCCTTCATACTTAGAGATTTTCCAATCCTATTAGGCGATTACCAAGCAATTCTCCCAATATAATATATCAATTGATCTTATATCAGTTTCCTAAAATTCAACAAAACCCATAAGTATTTTTTCCCTATAATAGTTTTCTGAAATTCCGAGAGCAATTAGGGTCAATGACTATAACAAATGTATAAATTAAGAAAAAAAAGCAAAAGTTAGATGTGTATTTATATAATAATTTTCATTTTACCCTTCATCATTTTCCCCTCGCATTTTAGTTACTTTTATCAGTTTAAAAAAATAATTATTCAAATATTTTGTTTACTTATAAAAACATAGATTTTTTTCAATATTAAATGTTTTGAATTTTTTAAAACAAACATATATTTATAAAATTTAATATGATACATTACAATAAAATATTATTCCATTATATTATATTTATGAAACATAGAATATAATTCTATTTATACAATCTCTCTCCTCCTTCATTTCTTTCTCTACCTTTCCTTTTTTCTCTATAATATTTTTATTAATCTGGAGGTATTAGAGCATCAATAGTGGTTATATACCTTTTTGAGTCTCTCATCACTATATTTAATTATATTTCAAAAATTAAATGATAAAAGCAAAAGATGAATTAATGATAGATTGACACCATTAAAGTAAGTCTCTTCAGATGACAAAAAAAAAAAAAAAGTAAGTCTCTTCAACTTCGTCAAAAGTTTCTTATGCAACAATCATGTTTCTCTCTTTCCTCTACGTTTTCTAATATTTTCATTATTACAATTGTTAGAAACCGTCGAGAGTCGCACGCTGCAGGTGCTCTCATATTCCTATAGAAGAGCATACGCTAATTTCTAAAGGGAAGTAAATCTCTTAGATAAACTATTTTTTCAAATATTTAAATAAGCTCTGAAACATGACTTCATATCCACGTTGTCGTAAGATAAAGTATAGTGATATGTATTTAAATCCGAATTGCTTAACTTCACAAAGTCCGTCTATCATTAGACCACCAACTTGTAGTTCTCTAATATGTAATGATACAAATGTTTTGTTCTATTCGATTTATGAAGCATAAAATAAAAATTTAATTATATAATCTCTCTTCCCTCTCTCTTTCCCCCTCCCCTTCTCCCTCTCTCTCTCTCTCCCTCCCCCTCTTTCCTTCCCTCCTTATCTATCTCTCTCTCCTTTCTTTTTCTTTCTTTTCTTTTCTTTTCTTCCTCTCATATGTAATGGTATAATAATAATAATATATTATTGTGCTTTATTCTATTTATGAAGCATATAATATAAATTATAATTATACAATCTTTCTCTCTATGTCTCTCTCATTTCAAGGAAGACACTATTGTCAAAGTTGGTGAAAATTGTCAAATCATTTATCAATCCTTATGTTTATTTGAAAAATTATCCCATAAGAACATATGAATACTAAAATTAAGTGTTTTGAATACGTGTTACTAGGAGTATTAAAATAGATAAAACTAATGGATCAATCTAATCTAGTCCAGATCATGGATCTTAATGGATAAAAATATGTATAAATAGATTAATAGATGACATCAATTAATCGATTTAGTGGATTCGGTTAAAATGATTGGATTTGAATGGATAATGAGTTATCCATAACCACACTAATAAAAACTTATAACCAAAATAAACTCAAATCAAATATGTAAAGAAAAAATAATCCATACAAATTACTAAACCAAGTTTTATTTATATTATTTTCTGTATATATACATCAATTTAATAAACTAAATGTAACATACATTTCTCATATATATATATATATAAATATTACATGTTGGTTGTTTTAATAATCTATTTTAATCATATTTCCGCCAAAATCATAAAAGTCAAGTTTTTGAAAAAATTATAAATAGAATTTTTCATAAAAACCGCAATATCATGTTTTCTGCCAAAATCGTAAAATTACATATCTCGCCAAAATTGCATACATGAGTTTTCTCATCACAAACATAAAATCTTGATTTCCTGTCAAAACTAAAAAAAATCATGAATTTCCATCAAAATCGTAAAATCGTGTTCTTTTGCTAAAAGTGGAAAAATGTGTTTTGCCGCCAAACTACAAAACATGTTTTCCTCCAAAACCATATATTGTGTTTTCCTACCAAAAATGAAAAAACATATTTACCCACTAAAGCCATAAAATCATGTTTTCTCGCCCAAACGACAAATTCATATTTTCTCGCTAAAACTGCAAAATCATATTTTCGTTGTGTTTCCTGTCAAAACCACAAAATCAATTTTTCTCTTTAAATTGCAAAATCATGTTTTATCGCCAAAATCGCAAAATTGTGTGTTTCATGTCAAAACCGTGAAATAATGTTTTTTGTTAAGATTGAAATTTTTTTGTTTACCTCCAAAATCACAAAATTGTGTTTTCGTCAAAACAATAAATTGTATTTTCCCACTAAAAAAATAAAATCAAGCTTTTCCGTCAAAAGAAAAAAAAATCATGTGTTTATATCAAAACTGAAAATTTGAGTTTTTTGTCAAAACCGCAAAATCATATTTTTCGCCAAAATAAAAAAAAATTGTGTTTTGTCAAAACAACAAAATGGAGCTTTTCTGTTAAACACTTTAAATTGAGTTTTTTTTCACTAAAATCGCAAATTTCTTGGCAAATAGCAATATTTTATTTTTCATCTAAACCGCAAAACTATGTTTTCACAAGGTCTAAACAATATTTTTTTATGTTCAGCGAAAAAAATAATATTTTTACTTAAATAACCATTTAAATTATATAATCATTATTGATGGGTTAATGAATCTTTAAAACTATTTAATCAACTTAAATGAGTTACAGATTAACTGAGTACATTTTGTACAAATGGGTTGGATAAACCCATAATTTCTATAAATTCAAAATCATTTGGTTATGGTTTGGATATATTGGGTTTGAGTTATTTTTTCATTCGGACACTATTCTATTAAAATAAAGTCCTAAATTTATCTACTGATACAAGTTATCATTTAAATTTGGACCATTTCTAGAGAGTTACAAATATTACACACCATATAGTGGATTCAACAAACACGATATTACACGCAATATTTTAATTAGACCAACACGATCAATACAAAAAAACTAATGTTATAATTCTGAAACTAAATTAAAACTAAACCGTTGGTTATCAGTCGGTTATATGTGGTTATAATGTACATTCTGCGTACTTACATTCTTGTTTATCACTTTTTCATATTTGACTTTCAGAAACCTGCAATTATCAGCACATATCATCCTCCAATTATTTTTGTTTATCCTCCTATTACCAATGTCAGCCATACTCTATTATCAATGTATACATTTGATTGTTAAACCAAAACATAGAATTCACATACGTTTGATTATCATATGTTAATAGATCACGTATGTACTTTTAATAGAATAAATATGTATAAAAATTATGTAGAATATTCTAAGAATATATATCATCAAAACTAAAAGAACATGTCTTCCGAACTAAATATATTTTTGTAATCATTAGGCAGAATATTCTAACAACATTATTAAAATTCAAACTAATATAGATTTCCTTTTATATCTACTCTATTAGTTAGTGTATTACATAATTTATGGTACCATTTAATTAAAAACGGATATTTATAATTATTCACATTACTCAACTGTCCATCTACATTCATAATCTTTCATATTTTACCTAAATATAACAACTTCAACAAAATATGGTAATCAGAATATACTATATTTTTTTATAAAAGTAATCAAAATATACTTTCGATTTAAAAAAAAAACAGAAACCAAAATATTTTTAGTTATATATAATTTTAATATACAAAAATATACCGTTCTTTCAAGGACGGATTAAAATCTAGTTAATATTAATTAACACTATTGTTCTTTTCTGTAACCTATGCATTTTGAATTCACCATCTAAATTCATCTCATGATCTAAACGAATAGGCCCATAATTTATGGTCCATAATTCTATCATTTCTTGGTTTTTGTCAGCTGAGTTTTGACTTTCGAAATAATCATTCCTATTATCCTCTTAGAAACTAGTATTATCTAGAGCAACATTATTGGTTAGTAATTCAAAACAAGTATCTAAACAAGTTAATGTTACTATTTTAAAATTTCTTTTAGAAAAAACTTAAATCATCAATAAGTGGATAATAAGTATAAATGTGGCATTAGAGGTTCTAATGAATTTCTCATGTGTTTTCATTTGAGAACTTCACTACACTCTTTTTATAATTTTCTAATTTATTTAAAAAGTGAAATTTCACTTACATATTCTCATTAAAAATGATCTTATCTTCCTCTCAAACGAGACACTTTTTCAAACGGAATAAAGCACTGGAAACTTCCATACTCCAGTTATCAGAGGATTGAAGATTTGAAGATGTTACTTAGTTTAACATGATATCAAACTTCTAATAAAAAAATATGAATTAGCATCATTAACTAATATAATATATAGTAGTTATAAATTAAGACAAAATAATTACATCCAGAATATATAAAACAATGACCGAATACGGTTAGATGCACAAACTGGATATGTACCAAAAGTAAAAACAAAAAGGAAATATTACAGTATCAAAAATCAACATTATCTTTTTGTTTTATCTTGTCAAGTAAATATTTCAAAGATTTAGTATGTCAATAATTGGACCAATCTAAGGATTTAAACTTTTGGGAAGTCATAACCTAAATTGGGTCATATCTATATCATCCACTAGTAACAACTTGGCCCAAATCAAACATAGTCGTTTACTCTATCTAGTCTAAATTTAATCCCCATTTCACACTGTTACAAACCTAACACAAAGTGTTGGATGAAATTTTGATCATAAACATGTAAAGATTTTCGTTTTTTTTCTTTGCAGGTGGGTGACATATTGATAATATTAATACCACCACTAAATTTTGCATTTTTATGTTATGATAAAATAGAGCGTTCCAAAAAAAAATAAAAAAATGTAATGATAAAATATTTTGTTTCGAATGTATTGATTTAAGAACTACAATATACATAGATAGTTTTGTATATATTTACATAATTCATAGTTTCCCCAATTGGTTATTAGAATAATATTTAAAAGAGAGAATAATATCATTTGCAGACTAGATCAGCCATACAAAGTGGCGGTTCTTGTCATAAGGTCATCCAAAAATCTCTAGCTATTAGCTAACCTCTTCAAAACGTATCACACCCAAATTTTAAACAAAAAGGAATCGTATTATTTATATATCAAATTATTACTTTCCGAATCTAGGAAAAGACCAATGCATGCTTTTAAGATATAAAGGTCTCACTGTTTGATAAAAAAAAAAAATATAAAGGTCTCACTTACTGGTTATTCTGACAAACCAAAGACCACATATTTATGGGCTAAACAAGGCAGAAAAAAAGAAAAATCATGTGATCCCTTTTGTTATTTTACAACATTGAAAATTGTATATTTTTATTACTGACTTCGTTTTACTTTACTTGTCGTTTTAGGTTTGTGCACACAGATTTAATTTTTTTTAATTTTACATATTTTCTAGATAAAAACACAATTACCTATACACCTAACCACATTCTAACCAATAGAAAAATAAAATATTATATAAAATTAATAAATTCTGTATTAAAACAACACTTATTTTGAAATGAAAAATAAAATGAACTAGAGAGAGTAAAATCAAATGGTTTTAAGAGTGATCATTCAAGGTTGCTAACTCAATTTCATTTGTAAAAGATAAGTTGCACCTTAAATGTGGTATTGTTAATGGCTGATACGAGAAGAATATATTATGGACTGAAAGTCTAAAAATTCTACACTATAAAAAATGGTTGTAGTTTTCCAACTTATTTGTCAATCCTTCTCAGTATGTATACTCATATCTTTATCTTTGCTACTTCTTGAATTTCATCTTCATCTAAACAATGTTTGATTTTAATAAATTTTTACACTGTTTGAGTAATTTTTAACAAGAAAACATTGCTTGATTAATGAGTTTATTATATTTGTGTATATGATTCATTAAGTTAATAGTAATAGAGAAAAATCATTTCTCACTATTCATTATAATTTAAAATTTGCTGTATATTGTGCAATATCTCTAAATTGTAATCTACACTTTTAATTATATCCAGTTAACCTTTAATTCTACAAAAATTTTTGGTATATATATATATATATATATATTATTTTCTTTATTTTGTAAAAAATGTCACTTTGACACGTTTCATGCAGATTAAAAAAAATAATAAAATAAATTAATGTACTTTCATTTGATTTATAATTATTTAAATAACAATTGATTTGATAAGAAATAAATTATATAGAAAAAGTTACATTGAAAGTATATAAGGGTATTTTTTGGAAATAACGAGAAAATGATAAAATGACACTTTTATTAATAAACCAATGTTGCAGTTAGTAGTCAATCAATTATAAATATCTCGCAGAGGTATTAATTTTTAACCTTTGTACCAGTCGCGTAAACTACTTAATAACGGTTAAAATCGCAATCACCTACATCCGTAGATTTCTGCAAACCGCAGCCTTAACTGCTACTTTTACACCAATAAAACCCTAAATGTTGTCATTCATAATAATAAATTTCGTTTATGAAAAATGCAAACTAAATGGTTAAGGTGCGGTAAATTTAGAATACAACTCTTAGTCTTGTATAGATTTATAACTGTATAAAACTATAAATATCTTAAATTTGTAATATTGTTTTGAGAAAAATTCAAAACGGTTTTTAGAAGATATACACAAACTTAAACAACTTATAAGATTTATACACTTAAGAATTATATTGAGAGCAAACTGTGACTTGATAGCCTAATTTTTATTTTCTGTGAATAAAATATAAAATTGTAAAAAAAAAATTGAAGGAATTTTATTTTGCAAAAAGACCTTAGACGAATGACACTTTAAAAGAAATCATGTTACATACAATTTTTTTTCTTTTTTTTTTGTGTTACATACAATTGACGTACATATCTTAGTTCAGAACTTATTAGTCATAAAAGCAAATAATAATAACAAAATCTTATACTTTGTGCAAAATAATAGCTGTAAGATTTTTTAATCTACTGAAGGTTGCTGGCTCAACCAAGAAAGATAATAAGGTATGGTGACTCTTCGAGGATGACAAAGCCAGTAGAGAAAATAGATATGTAAAATATTCCAAGGTAAGGACAATTGAGTATGGTCGAATGAAATCTCTGACTCTCCAAGAACAAACATGCAAACATTAGTATTTTTTTAAGATCTTCTAGCTAAAGAAAAAAAATCTGTGAATTGCCGTAGAAGAAAAAGCATATTCCTTCAATGTGAGTTGATCAAGAAAAAAAAATTATGTGGTCATGATTCATAAAGGTAGATCTTTAGCCAAAACCAAAACTAGGTAATTCTCGAAACTTGTTATTTTTGACATCAATTTAAGAGACTCAATTAAGATTCTATAAATCAGATAGGAGACTTCGTGTCTATATGGACAATGAGAGACGGGTGACGTCGTGGGCATACAAGCTTATCTGCTTTTATATTTTGAGTTGGAGGCAATAGGCAAGAAAGTATTGAACATTTCCTTACATCTTGTAACCTCTTCTCAATAAATTACAAAAGCACATCATTCATATGGTTTAGAAACTATTTTCACCACCATAAACACACAATTTGTCATAAACGTCACACAAAACTATCTAAGATTTAACATGCTTTCTATTGCCCAAATGAGACTTGGTAAAACCTATGTTATTTTGCTATATATATATATATATGTATATATATATGTTATGGTATCTCCAAACCATAACATTATTTATTCTAAAGTTTACATTATTTTAGGGTAAATTTAGTACTAATTTTTTTTCTTCTTTAACCACAACACCAAATTTTATATCAAAGCTATATTTTATTTTTATATTATTAAACTACAGATTTTTACTACTTAGTTTATAAAATAAAATAAATAATATTTATTTTATAATACACTAGTTTTTCAAAAAAAAAATTACTAGTTTGACATACAACAATAAACTATTTCAATATATGTAATATATTGTTTTGATCTATTTTACTATTTTATGTGTATTTATTTTTTTAAAATATTTATCTAACTTAATATTTTATTAATAAAAAGTGAATAGTGTTTATTGGGATGAATATTACCATACCAAATTTGGTAACATAGTATATTTTCACATTAAAACGATATAATTTTTAGAATTGGATTAGAGAGTTTTTCATGTGAAAGCAATACTAAAATATCATTTTAGCATTAAGTTGGAGATGGTCTTACCTTAAACCCTTTAAGTGTTTACGTAACCAGTGCAACTTGTTCGATAACCATTATATAAACCATACGTTCTTTTTTCTCACTAAACCATACGTTCTTGATTTTTTTTTAACTGCCCATATACGTTCTTGATTTTTTTTTAACTGCCCATATACGTTCTTGATTTTTTTTAACTGCCCATATACGTTCTTGATTTTTTTTTAACTGCCCATATACGTTCTTGATTTATTTTTTTAACTGCCCATATACGTTCTTGATTTTAATGAATTTTGACAGCATTTAGGTACCGTTAAACTTGGAAAATGTAATAATATACATATGACCGTATATATTATGTGTTCTTCTCTGTAAACAGTATAAGGTTATGCTGTCGTCTAACTCTAGTTCTTGTTCTATCCTATTCTCACCTCCCAAAACGGAAGAAGATAATGTATAAATCAGATTATCTAAATAAAAAACGAGAAAAAGAACTGAAAGTTGCGCAGGTAGAAAAGTTTGATTCTGTATGAGAGTTGGCATAGCAAACAAAAAAACGGCCTGAAAAGATTTTCCCAAGAAAACAGAAGGCATGGTAGCCAATCACATACGTCGATCCCCCAATTGTTATTTATCTCCCTACTTTTTCTTCGTCATTTTTATAAATATGTATACGAAGTTCGTAGTGGGGCTTATCTAATATATACCTATGTCTAAATAATGCCTATTAGCCGAGAAAAAAATATATTAGGATAAACTGGTTTTCCTAAATCATATAAATAATTTATAAGAAGAAAAATATTTTTACAATATCTTATCAGTTAATTTAAAGTTCTATTATGAGACTAACATTTATCTCGCGTGTTTACTACACTTTGTGCACTTGCCTTGTTCATTGCCTAGGAATTTCATATGGTAATTTTGTATTGCCCCAAAACACCAGACTATGCATATAATCGTGTGAAGCTGTGACATTCTCATCTTTGGAATCAACATCTTTGGAATCAACATATACTAACCATTTTAAATTGATGATATAAGAAACCAACACAAGACATTTCCAGCCCGGGACTGAAACAAACTAACCAAAATCAATCTTACGTCTGATTCAAGCTGTAACATTCTTATGTTTTTACTGAACATATACTAACGGTTACAAACTTTTAATTTCAAAATGTCTCAGTATGGTTTAATTGATCAAAATGATTAGTTTATTTTGAACATATTTCCTTATTGGTATCCTAAGCATAGTTTATTTTTATGCATAAGAACATTTCATAGATCCATTTTAAAATAAAGCAAATTTATGATGAAATAAACATTTGCTTTATTTTAAAAATTATAATCTTAGATATATTTTCATTTATTTCTTTTGGTTAAAATATGTTAAATCAACTTATATAAAAAATTAAAATATAAAATTATATAATTATCAAAAAAAAACTAAACAGAATTTCTAAATTTTAAGATATCAAAAGAAAACAAATGATATTACGATTAAAAATTTATAATTTTTTTAAAGATTTTTTAAATTTTAAAAAATCTTATTTAATAGTAAAATTTGTACGATTATAAAAATAGACTTATATAATATTTTAAATTTTTTGAAATATTATTATCATATTATTTAATGTCATATATGAATAAATTTATTTTGATAATAATATATGAATTATTAGCAGATTCTAAATAGTTTACGAAAGATAGAAATCAACATTAAATATAATTATTCATGTCACATTTAGACATAAATTATATCATCGTTTTTGTATTACATCACATTTTTAGTGAATGTGATTATAGAGAGAACATATATAAAATTACTTTACTAGCGGATTTTTCAAATCTATTAATTATTTTGATTACTATATCGAACCCAACTAATTCTAACAAGTAAAAAAGTGAGTTTCCTAACCCTTTAAAACTTTTTTTAGTGGCCAACAGGCCCAACATGGAGTTTCAGTGAGTAAGATTTGTCCTTGACTTCGACAGATATGGTGAATTTTCAACCAATAGATTACCACGGTTAGTTACAATTGTTTCTGCTAAATTTTCTTATTTTTTCTTTACATAATTTTCTTACAGAGTTGTGAAAATATGCTGCTCTTTGTCTAGTATAAATAGCCCATCAATCAAACATTAGGCCTACACCATTCCACCATTAAAGAAAAAAGAGAGGCTAAGGCCATGAAGCTAACTTCTCTAGTCCCTCTCCTCTTTCTTGTCCCCCTCTTAGCCTCTTGCTCTGAACAAAAACAGGTTCTTATTGTTTTTTTTTATAAATTAATCATTTTACAATCTCAACTTTAATTTCCAGTGATTCTTCCTTCCAAATTTGCTAACATATTAATTGGGTCACATTCCAAATATTTTTCTTAATCAATTCCTAAATATTTGATAGTTTTTTGGGGGATTTTGTAGGTGTATATTGTCTATTTTGGAGAACATAAAGGTGATAAAGCTCTACACGAAATTGAAGAACACCACCATTCTTATCTTCAATCGGTTAAAGAATCCGAAGAAGAAGCCAAGTCATCGCTATTATATAGCTACAAACATAGCATCAATGGCTTTGCAGCTGAGCTAACCCCTGATGAAGCCTCTAAACTAGAAAGTAAGTAAAACGTGAAAGAGAAAAAATACAAATGCTATGATTGAAAAAGGGTATTAACTAAAACTCAAATTTGTTGACTTTATGTATTCTTTTATCTCAGAACTTGAAGAGGTTATTTCAGTAATCGAGAGCCACCCAAGAAAATATGAAACGCATACTACACGGTCATGGGAATTTGTAGGGTTGGAGGAGGAGGAAACAGATGATGCTCAACGTCAACAAAACGATGTGGACGATCGGTTTAGTGTTGGAAGAAAGTTTTTGAAGAAGGCAAAGCATGGAGATGGAATCATCGTTGGTGTTCTCGACAGTGGTAAGTCAGGCTATCTCCAGTCAATATTTAGAATATTATTGTTTTCTGTTAGGTATAAAATACGAAAATAGATTTTTTTTTAAGCTGTCAGTATTTTATTTTTGGGGTAAGCGAGACCATTTTACATATTATTGACTTTTATTTTATTTATAATAAGAGTATTATAATCAATTGTATTTGCAAAACAAACTAAAAATCAGAATTATTTACCTAACTAAATGTGCTTTAGATATTTTCAGCTTTTCCGTTTATGATTTTTGGATAAAATGAATGGTAAAGAATCAATCTTATAATTCTTGTGAACCTTTGTTTGTGTTATATCCTTAGCTTTTGTCTCCTGTTTCTTCACGCACGCACATAGGCGTATAGGCGCCGAGATAACAGCCATAAGATGGATTTTTGATATTTAGATAATATTAATTTTTTGGGTCAAATTTAGATAACATTAATATTTATTGAATTTCTGAGAATAATCACTGTTTCATTTGATGGAAAACGTATACCAAACTTAACTGGACCTAACTCCAACGTTGATATTTGACTCTTTACGTGACTAGAACATAAAGAGTTGCGTTATGATCAAGAAATTCCAGATTCAAGGAAATTTCTAATTTATCTTCTTACATCTTTTGGTTTCATATCATTGATATTAAAAGAATATTATTAATCCATATCATTGCCAACTTGTATTGAGAGAATAATTTGTTTTTTTTCTCATATTTTTTGGAAAAATAAAAGGGGTGTGGCCAGAATCAAAGAGTTTCAGTGACAAAGGAATGGGACCCGTTCCAGAATCATGGAAAGGAATCTGCCAAACCGGAATTGCCTTTAACTCCTCTCACTGCAACCGGTAAGATAAATATCTTCACTATGCTTATAAGTAAAGATATTATTTTTGACAAAATTAGAAAGTAGAATATCTTAACTAATTTATTGAATCGTTTTAAATATTCACTTAATGTTACTTTAACTACAAATCTCTTTATTTTGACTGTCAAACAAATGGTGTTTCAAAAACAAAAGACTGTCAAACAAATAGCTGTAGGTACTTTTGAGATACAGATGTTGGCATCTGTATATCTATAATCTAGAGTAGACTGTAGAGCATAGATACATATATATGTGGCAATTTTTATCTAGTTCCATGACTTTAATTTGTCAAATAGTTAAACCCCAAAAAGCCAAATATGTAAAACCAAAAAAACGAAGAGAGAAAAAGGCAAAATATTTTGACAAGAATTAGAAATAGATTAAGAAAATATTACACGTCTATATCATCTTTGGTTCTTTAGCAAAGATCCAATTTCTATATTTGATGTGATATGTTGTTGTTCAGTACTGATCATCAAGGCCTGTGCATATGAGAATGTAAGTTTGTGAGAGCATCATTATCGCGTGCATCTTTAATGAGTATCTTAAAAAAAATTTCCTTTATTTTTTGTCTTTTAAAAAAAAAAATTAAAAAATTTACCAATCGCGACCCGCTACGTGTTGTTAGGATCCGCAAATAATGGAGAAAACCCATTGATAACGTCTCTTGTTTTACCTATCTAGGAGACCGTTTGTATGTAAAAAAATGGAGCCCCTCAGCATAAGATACCCCTTTTTTACCGCAATAATGATGCTCTCGTAATGATGTAAATTGTGTCTAATAGCTTTGAAATGTCAGAATCATGAACTTATTTCACGATTTTTCAGTTATATACATAATTATAAACATAGGGTTTGTAATATAGTACGTATAGTTGGCAATTTGGATAATAGCATCGTCATTACACCCATGCAATAAAGTAAACGAATTTTTTTTAACAAAGAATAGACGAATATTTATTTACAAAAGAGTAGAGAAATATTCTTCTTCTTAATTATGTTCATATAATATTAAGAGAATAATCAGTAAAAAATTATTGTAAATTGTGAAATCTCAGAGATATTCAGAATTATGCATCATTCAACATGTTTTATTCTTTTAATTATGCAACTTCTGTTTAGCATTCTGCTTTTAAACCATTCTGCAATACTGCAAATCTAATCACCAAATAAACTGTTTAAAATGAATTATTTAAATATTTTACAGTTGTGTTATATGCAAGGCTTCCTTTATTATAACATGCATTTTCTTTTTTTCAAGATATAGCAACATTTCCCATAGAAGGGATAGTTTTGTGACTTACACTGTCCAAAACATTAGGTCACAGTCTCAGTGTTTTGTTCGGTTGCTATTATTGATCCCAACTTTTAAGCTTCTGCGTCATCATTCACGAGTCTCCATTCTTACTTTATTATATTAATTAATAAAATAACATAATTATATGTATATAATATAGTATAAACAAATTATTAGAATTGTTTTATCTGCAGTCTTACTGTTCACGTACTTAAAAACATTATCCAAGAGTTTTTAGGGTTGAATTTTTAGTTTTTTTAAGAGACGTTTCTTAGTTTTTAATTAAGAAAATTTAAGAACCGTTTTTTAGATAAAAGATAGCCAAAAATATAAAAAAAAAATATAAGTTAAAAACTTCATCCTAAAAGATCCGGATTAATCATAACCTAAAACTGCCATACAAATAAAAGGACATATATCCGCTATTTTGATACATGAAATGAAACTTTGATATCTAGATATTTTTTTTTTTGTAAACATCTAGATAAGCTTTGGTTCTCTATAACAAGCTTTTGGTATATATGTAAGGGACAAAAACTTATTTGATTCTTTCTAGATAATATTGGACACCCGTGACTTCTTCCTTGTTTGGTTTACCATCAAATCTAATGTTTGTAATATCAATGTGTACCCGAGTTTACGTCTCTATTTATTTAAAACTATCATTTATATATTAATTTCAAAGTTTACTATTTGTGTGATTGTGCATGCTAAAAAAATACTTATGAAAACATTTTATTATCTACAACTTTTTATATATATACCGGTCTTTTAAAATATTTAATTATACAGTGATCTGGATTAGACACAAAAGAACTAACAATTGCAACTTTGCATGTTTTCGTTTTCACTAATTACAGGAAAATTATTGGAGCGAGGTATTACGTGAAAGGATACGAAAAATATTACGGAGCGTTCAACGTTACAGCAAACAGAGACTTCTTGTCCCCACGAGACCCCGATGGACATGGATCCCACACAGCCTCTACGGCCGTTGGCCGGCGAGTCATCGGTGCATCCGCACTCGGCGGTTTCGCCATGGGCTCGGCATCGGGAGGTGCACCATTAGCTCGTCTAGCCGTCTACAAAGCCTGTTGGGCCAAGCCCGACCAAGAAAAAGTGGACGGAAACGTATGTCTACAAGAAGACATGCTCGCCGCGATTGATGACGCGATCGCTGATGGCGTTCACGTCATCAGCGTTTCCATCGGGACTACCGAGCCTTTGCCTTATGCCCAAGATGGAATCGCGATAGGAGCGTTGCATGCGATTAAAAGAAACATTGTGGTCGCGGCTAGCGCGGGCAACTCAGGGCCCAAACCAGGGACTTTGTCGAATCCAGCTCCGTGGATTATTACCGTTGGAGCTAGTACTCTTGACCGGGCTTTCGTTGGCGGTCTTGTACTTGGTAATGGCTATGCAGTCAAGGTAAATATAATCAATCAATTTTATATGCATGTCACACTTTTGTATAACCTATAGTTTCCTTTTGTATTTTTTTTTAGACGGAGTCGATAACTGCATTTAAAATGGATAAATTTGCGCCTCTAGTGTACGCTGCTAATGTGGCTGTCCCCGGCATTGCATTGAATAATACATCGTAAGACTTGGTCTCTTATCAAGTTTAGTTTTGTATTTTAATTTGCTGAGTTCCTTGTTTCTTTGGTTAAGGCAATGCTTACCGAATTCACTTAAACCGGAGCTTGTGAATGGTAAAGTGGTTTTATGTTTAAGAGGAGCCGGTTCAAGAATCGGTAAGGGTATGGAGGTAAAACGGGCAGGAGGAGTCGGTATGATTCTTGGAAACTCTCTGGCTAATGGTAATGAAATTCCTTCAGACTCTCACTTTGTTGCCACGGCTGCCGTTACCCCTACCGTGGTCGAAAAAATACTTGACTACATCAAAACCGATACAAACCCAATAGCTTTCATCAAAGCCGGGACTACGGTTTACAAAAACCAGCCAGCTCCTTCAATGACCGGTTTTTCTAGCCGTGGTCCGAACCTCGTAGATCCCAACATTCTAAAGGTTACTTTGTTTGTCTTTTAACATTATGCAAAAAAAAAAAACACAAAATGACTCATAACCGAATCACCCGGTTTAATTATGTTTTTGCTATTTTTACAGCCGGATATTACTGCACCGGGACTGAATATACTAGCTGCATGGAGCGGGGCGGATTCACCGAGCAAACTTTGGGTAGATCAAAGAGTTGCTGATTATAATATCTACACAGGAACTTCCATGTCTTGTCCTCATGTTTCTGGTGCAATTGCTCTTCTCAAAGCTATTCATCCTAAGTGGAGTAGTGCTGCTATAAGATCTGCTCTTATGACCACTGGTAAACAAAAACAAATCTTGGTTATTTGGCTGGTTCGGTTTACCTAACCTAAATCTTATTCAACAGTCTTTGAGATCTACTTAATGTGTTTCTTGTAATTGATATAGCTTGGATGACCAACGATGAGAAGAAACCGATCCATGATGCTAATGGTTTACCCGCAAACCCATTTGCACTTGGTTCAGGACATTTCAGGCCTACCAAAGCTGCTGATCCCGGTTTAGTCTATGATGCATCATACCGAGCTTATCTCCTCTATGGTTGCTCGGTTGGTTTTACCAATATTGACCCGACATTTAAATGTCCAAGTAAAGTCCCTCCTGGTTATAACCTTAATTATCCATCAATTTCGATCCCAAGTCTCAACAGGACGGTGACGGTTAAAAGAACGGTTACAAATGTTGGAAACGGTAACTCAACAAGCACCTATATATTCAGTGCTAGATCGCCATTGGGAGTCTCGGTTAAGGCTAAACCGAGTGTGTTGTCATTCAACCGGATTGGTCAAAAGAAGCGGTTTAAAATTGTGGTCACGGTAAGGAAGGAGAAGATGATGAATGTGACTGAAAAGGGTCAGTACCAGTTCGGATGGTTTAGTTGGACAGATAAGTACCATGTTGTGAGGAGTCCAATTGCCATTTCCTTAGCTTGATTGTTGTTTGCTTATTGGGGTTGTTTGTGTTGGTTTGGGTTTTAGAGGGGTCAAAGTGAAAGAAATGGGGGATCTTTTTCTAATCACTCTACGGACTTCTTCATGTGTTCAAATTAAAGAAGTATTCTCATAGTTTACTTGTTTACTTATGCTTTGTGAAGAGGGGTGTAAGAAAGAACACTATTATTACTTTGCATTACTTGGATTGGGGCTATCAATATGATTAAGGGCCGCATTTTAGTTGACCAAGAAGCATAACTTTAATTACTTCGTCACATGACTCACCTTGCATATGTATTTCATAGATTCTCGTAACAAATTACAGGGATCATCCATTCTAAAAGAGTATTTTTCTCTTACATTAAACAATACTGAAATATCTTACAATATTTTTACACTCATACTCTCACTAGTGTACGCAATATACAGTAAAAATAGTGTATGCTGATATATTCTCAAAAGTCAAAACTGCAGTCGGTGATTATCATTTGACAAATTTGTTTATATGAATTAGCATTCTTAGAAGAAGCCGTATATGGAACTTCTAAAACTTGCTTTAACCATTTTAAATGTATTGCTTATTGTTAAATATAGATATATACAATTTTTATTTTTCAAAAAATCACTACGTGGTAACAAGACGCTTTGTAGAATATTAGAGACTTGAAGATTATTGAAGGCATAAATGAAGCTTAGATGTTAATAAATTATTTATTTATTTTATATGTATTTTATATTTATATAAATATTTCAGTTTTTAATTTTAATTATAAAATTATTTTGATGAATTAAATTAGATACGCAAAACAAAAAAATTACAAAATTTGTGAATATATACTAACGTTATTACTTAATTTAACATATTTATATTACTTTAGATCGATTTAAATTATGTTAAATTGTTTTAAACTACTTAGAATAAATTAAATTTTATTAAATCGTTTCAGCTATGACCATATATCCCATCAAACACTTGTAAATCAGTAGGGTTACAACATTTCGCTAAACCAAAAATAGATAGAAAAAAAAACTAAATCCATGAGACGAATTTCTCTGTGACTCCTCTTTCTAGTCCTCTCTTAGCTTCATGTGCTAAAGAGAAACAGGTTACTATATTTTCTATTGAAAATTAATTTACCTGTTCAACACTAATTTGCAATGGGTCTCAACTCTAGTTTTCAAATATGCATCGACTTGTTTCCTCAACCTGATCAAATCTATAAATTCAATGTTTCTTCGTTCATTATTCCGCACACTGACACTTTTCTTTGGGATTTTGTAAGTGTATATAGCCTATTTTGGAGTACATAAAGATAATAAAACCAGGGGTGGACAAAAGGTTTAACGTACGGGGGTATGTGCCCCGATCTAATTTATCTTCTATCTGCTAAGGAATTAAAGAAGGCGTCAAATTATTGATATTGTATAGCTACAATCATACAAACACAGCATCAACGGTTTTCCGGCTGAGCTAACACACGATGAAGCCTTTAGGCTCAGAAAGTATGAATCCTTTCAAATTAAAGTGAAAACCAAATGACACCAGATTTTTGTTTTGTAACTATTTAGAAAGAGTACTACTTAACAGTGTTTCGGACTTTGCCAGGGTTAAAGACTTAAAAGTAAAAGAAATAAATTGCTTTTTGTAACCCACTCTCTAGTGTCCCGTATTCTTTCTTTATCAGAACAAAATCAAAGAAGCATAATCATTAGTCATCACTAAGGCTGAGGCATAAACTTCATCCAAAAAACCAACCCGGAATCAACCCAAAAATAAGGGATCCAAATGCGATTGGATCCAGCATAAATACTCGAACTGATCATTTTTTTTCAAAACCCAAAAAAGGGATATGAAATTCAACCCACACTGAAAATCCAGTGAGTATCCGAACATATCCAAACTTATCCAAACATATATACATCAGTCATAATTTATATTTATAACAATATTAATATCTAAAATTAAAATTATAATCAGATATACTAATTATTTCAGGTATTTATAGATAATGGGATGTTTGGATACTAAGTACCCAAATCAAACTGTATATGTGTTTACTTTCAAATAAAATAAAAGGTTCAAACTATACCTAATAACTATGTTTTTCTCTTTTTAGTTAGTTTTAGGTAAATTTAGGTAGTTTAGATATAAAATACCTGAATTAGATCAAGTACTTTAGTTACTTCGGTTAAAACCCAAACATGTCCGGACCTAAGAGAAATTAACTTTCACAATACTCGAATATATTTTTTTCCAAACTCGAAAAATTGATATCCGAGAAAACGGATTCATATCCAAGTGGATATCCGAATGCCCATGCCTATTCATTACTATTGCAATTCAGCGGCTTTAGAAGAAATCATGGTAGAAGCACCATAGCTTATTGGTTAAGATTTAAAAGTTTCTATACCCATATTTAAGGTTTGAATCTCAGATGATGTAAATTATTGCAGATTATAGGATGTAAAGCTTATCGGAAGTTCCAGAGTATTGTAGGTAAAGCCATTTGTTGTGGTTGTCTGCTACGGAGAACATGTCAATTGAAAGTCTCGTACATGCAAAACCGTCTGTTGATCTAAGTGATTTGGAAAGAGCTTCATCATGGAGCATTATATGTAAAGTTATTCATCAGTATTGCATATGTTACATGTAGTTTGATCATCGTAATCATATCTATTTGAATTATATGATTATATAATAATGTAATTGTTACTCAATATTTAAAAAAAAAAACTAAAGTGCAGTAAGTGGAGCTGGCCCATGAAATGGAGTTGGGCTTGGTTTAAGATGATCAAGAAACCCGACAACTATTGTACCTATGAACAAGAATCATCCAAGAAAAGGAAAAAGACGTCATCCATAGTTATACAAGGTTCCAAGAAACTTTCTTCAAAATCGAAATTTCGTGTTAAGACTTCCCAACATAAAATTATCTAGTCGTTCCCCACTTCTTGATTTGTCCTTTTTCTAAGTTTTTGTCGAACGATTTGCCGTCTGTGTTCTTTAAAACCACCAACATTCAATATGCAAAAGTTTCATGCAACAAAAAGAATATGCAGTTAACTAACACCACCACGTAATCGCATAAGAAAGTGACTTTTGCGGATAAAACAAACACGTGTGGCACTAGAGAAACCCCAAAGCTTGATGATATCGATGTTAGTTTTTGTGCGGATGTTTTAGATAACTTAGATTGTGTTATGACAAGTGTTGGAATAAGTGTTGGATAGAACTGGATTAACGTGTAAACACGTACATTCTTGAGCCATGAGCATGAGTCTTGAGATGGAAAACGCGTAGGCGTTTCCTCCGGACGCGCCGCGCGGGTTGCATTTTATGCTTCACACCGACTCAGCTTCTTTCCCAATCATTGTGATTTTATTGTTGGAGATACTCAATTAATATTGTAGCTATAATATTCATGAACAGTTAATCAAAACTTATTCTCATTTAATAATTAAGATTCTCAACTGCAAATTCCATAAAAGCAAAATAGCTCCAAGGTTCGACAAAAAATTTAAATAATCATCTTTCTCAAACAAAAAAAAGATTTAAATAATCACACCATTTTAAGAAGCCATGTTTAAGACATTCAACAGTTCATTACAATAAATAATAACTATAAAGTCAAAATTAAATAAATTATATTATTTTCTCTTTTCAGTATTTAAAGAAATCCATTTAAAAGATTTGTAAGTTAATTCATATGATACAAAGCATTCTTTTAAATGTAAATCGATGTAATAATATTTACTTATGCTACAAGAAAAGGTGTAAACTTAGCCTAGTTGTTCTTCTAAAATAATAACACTCTGGAAATCATGAATAATTAGTCAATAAATTCAAAGGTAATTAATTATTAGCTAAATAATTAGTTATTAATTATACATGGCAATGGGTTAGTGATGATGAAGCTTCCACGTATTTCACACTGGAAGATCGTATCGTGATGACGTCATCACATGCAACACAAGATTTAACTACACGTACACGTATATATACAAACACATGTATATAGATACACATTTATATACGTTGATCATTACGTGTAAGACATAAGATTCTCTTCTTTTGACATACGTCTCAGTGACTCAGTCTATAAATTTCATTTTAACCCATTGTGATATTCTCTTCTCCATCTTCATCGATAATCTCCCTAACTTTTTTTTCTCTCATCTTCTCGGGAAAATATTGCATTCCTTTAAATCTTTTATATTTGATTACTTGAGTTAGTATAAGACAAAAAAATCTTTGATATTTCAATGTCAGAAGAATATCAAGAATCAGACATTATATTTTCAGACCTAACCACAAACCAAGAGTGTAACCGGGAAACTAAATCCTCTAACATCAGTAAGGACGAGAAGGGTACAAGACATACGGTGGAAAAAACATCTCCGGTGAGTATTCCGGTGAATCATTGCTGGCGTATGGAATGGGAAACGGTGGAGGAGGAGGAGGAGGAGGATAAGACTCCTCCACATGTTATAATCGAAAGAAGGATGAAGGAGCAAATAGCGTTTTCTCTTTGTACTCTTAAAGGAAGAGACCTGAATCGTCACCGGAACTCGGTTCTTAGGATGACCGGTTTCTTAGAGGCTTGATTTCTTTAACCGGCCGGTTCAGTTTGTACTATTTTAATCAATTGACCGGTTTTTTCTTCTTCTTTTTTTTTGTTTCTTCGGGTGTGTATTTGGATGAATCCAAGACATGTCGTGTAATGGAATTGTTTTTAATGCGAGTCCTTTTTATTACTTTTGTAAAATTGTTGATTTGGTTAGTTTTCTGAACATTCATTTGGTTATTTTAGAGAGGAAAACAAAATATAATGTTTTTATTGAATACATAAATTTGATTTTAGGTTTGATTGTGGAGTAATTGGTTTCTTGGCTTATGGATTTTGTCTCTGGTCGATCAAAGGCGTTATGCAACTTGCTTGCTAAGCTGAGATGGATGTACTTTCCTAACTTGAACAACTATATGAATAATTTCTGTAAATTTCCTTACCAACAAAAATAATTAATTTAAATTAGTAATCTAGTGATCTAAGCAAATGTTTGACTTCGCTTCTACGGATCAATAACATGTTTTATTATAATTTACATATAATGTGAACTTGTGAAGACTTCATCGCTAGCGTTCCGAACCAACACTTTTTCAATTTATTTAGAGTTTGTAACGAGTTGTCTGTTATAGTAGTTATAGAAAAATGTAAGTAGTAATTGCAAAAAAAACGACATATTAATCATAATTATATCTATGAAGATGAATAGTAGTCAATAGTCATCACTAGGTGGTATATACTGTAAATAATACTATGATATAGAAAATACTTTTTTTTTATGAGAACTTGATATATCCAAAGTTAAGCCAAAAAAGAACTTGATATACAAATTAGTGACTTTGTAAAGAGAAGAAGGAATTAAATACATTGTGAATAGAGCACATAATCATTATAACTATTATTTTGTGGACAATTCATCGGTTGTGTCAAAATCTTTATATTTTAAATTAATTTGGAGTATTTCAAACTAATGGAATGACTCAAATTATCTGCACAATCTCTATATTTTTAAATTAAATTGGAGTATTTCAAACTAATGGAATGACTCAAATTATTTCAAACTAATGGAATGACTCAAATTATCTGCACAATCTCTATATTTTTAAATTAAATTGGAGTATTTCAAACTAATGGAATGACAAATTATCTTTAAGAGAAGGTACATCTTATTGATAAACTCTTTTTCTAGGTAATTAAAAAAATTAAAAATAAGAATCCATATTTATTTAGGTGCTCAAAAGTAATATGATTTAATGTTGTGAAGTAAATAAATCAAACATAAAACATGTTGGCACTCTAAGCCTGTCCTCTTCTCATCCGACTACAAGGTCATGGACGAAAGCTCTACATTAAGCTCTACATTAAGCTCTACATTAAGCTCTACACTTTCTATGAGACCAGAAATCATTGATATATAATATAATTTTCTTCAAATATCATTTTAGTATTGGATTCTAAAATTGTTTTTTTGGTATTTTGTCAGTCGAACTAGTGGTCATAGTGATTACATGAATACTCAACGAACTCATTATATATCTCTTATTCAGAAGTTCGAACAATATTATATGCTGAACGTTTAAAGTTTGCTGTTATTTCATTTCACTATTCTTATTTTTTTGTCAACTTCATTTCATTATTCGTATAGACCAAATTCTCTGGCGACAATAATGTACACTAACTTTATAACAGACATTGAATCATCGTACAGACAAGACGGTTCATGGCCATGTGGTTTCTGCCAGTTTTATCACAACTGTTCTTCTCGGGATTCTTACAATTATAAGTTCTGTTGAATAAAGAAATCCATATAGTACAACCTTTTATTTTCTTTAGAGACGAATCTATTTATCCCATTTTAAACTCAAAGTTTATATATTGTAATTAGGGATTATAAGTAGAATCTTTATTTAATAAGATGAATCCTTAAGGTGTAGTAGCTTCTTGTGTCTCAGTCTCGACTTGGTATTTCATTCAGGCATTTCAAGATCATATGGCTATTAGTTTCTTTTTTATTAACCAGGATGGCCAGGAGCTAGTCTTTGTCTATACCTTTTACGGTTCTAGACACTTCTTCCCGTCCGAGACTCGAACTCGTTACCTCCTAGACAGAAATCTGAGGTGTAACCAGTTGAGCTAACTCGTCCGGGTCATATGACTATTAGTTATCAAACTAAACGGTTATAATATCGATTGTTTTTACTTTTATATTTTTTCTTTTTCTGTTTTACCATGGAAGTAAGTCTTAAGACTTTTACTTTTTGTTGATAACTCAATGCTTATTTCTTGAGATGATATTTACATTACTAACAAAAATGTGTAGTAATTTAGTTCCCATGTAAACTAGAAACAGATGTGTTCAAAATTTCTTTTTATTTCCCATACATTTAAAATTGTAAGTATATATATGCATAAAACTTTATATTGCCTTATTATAAATAACTTTAAAAATATTTTGTGTTAGTGTAACACATTAAGAAATAATTATTGCTTCATTATAAATAATAATTTTCCAAAACTTTAATACTTTCAATAGTCAACAAACTAAATTAATTTTAATAAATATTTATAAAAGTTGATGATTATTAATCAACAATAGTGATTTTTGAATGTTTTTATCTTTATAGAATAAGAAAAGGTTAAAAGAATATTTTTCTAAATACAAAAGTAAGGTTAATTTCACTTTAACACCTCAACACTAATCTCCACTTATCCCCAACCTACTAAGCTCATGGAATATACCGCTTAAACTCCAAATATTAACCAATGATTCACCTAAACTTTCTATTTGAAATTAATCTCACATTTATAATAAATCTATCAAATAGATATGTTTTATTAATCGCGATTTAAAATTAAAATTTAACCAAGATTAACTCGACAAACACGTTCAATTAGTTAAACAGAGCCACATAAAAATTGATAAATTACATAAGTATTTTGTGTAAAAAAATTCAGAGATAGTTTAAAAAAAAGAAGAATTCGAAGATGATGTTCTAGTAATTTACTCAAAAGACAATCTACAAAAGAAAACGTCATTAGCTCTTAATACAAAAAGTAAGTTAGTAACATATGGCACTTTGAATATAACTCCATTTACTACAAAAAAGAGTATTGGATCTTTATCGGATCGGGTTCGGTTCGGTTTATTTGCCAAGCCATAAAAGAGAGTTTGAACTCTAAAACTTTTTCTATATAATCGGATTATATATCACATGACATGTTTCTTTTCCATTGGACGCAGGTCCAATATATGACACTGTCTCTTGCTTGGTGTCTTTCAATTGCAATCTCCTCCCACCAATTTTTTTTTGTATTTTTACTCTCGGTCAAGAACACATCTAGTTTCTCACCGTAACTGATAAGTATATGACTGAAGATTTTCACAACTTTCACCCCTCTCCACTGTATATGACACACGCAGCCAGACCACCTATTCTTTAGAAATGGGCTGCACCGTGTGAGATGTGCAAACGATGCTTTAACACACTCGAAAGTCAAACCGAAAACGTTAACTCCACCGAGCCCACTGCAACATATCTTGCGTTTAAAGCCATAGGAGGAAGTGAAGGGACAAGGACCAAGGGATTGTTATTGGCTTTCCGGCAAGAATGTACCAACACCAACTGTAATCACAGTTTTGTACAACGTAGATGAGATCATAAAGACGTGTCCGGTGCAGCCCTGCAAAAGGATCGTTTAGTGTATAGCTCAGACAATGCTATGACATGACCAGAAACACCTGGACTCAGATACTCACATTTATGAACATGATGCACCAATACTAAACACCAGTACTCTCAGTTGTCCCCATGACACGTAAACTGTTCCATTCACTTGATCTATACACTACAAGAAAACATTGATTTTGCAACTACAATATTAGTCACTAAATGGTTGTAAATATATATTTTGTAACGTATTTGCAACTACGACATATAGTTAGAAAAGCTTCGTCGCAAATAAAAATGGTTGCAAATCCGTGAGAATTTGCAACAAACTTGCGACTATAAAATTAGTGGTACATTAGCAACTATATGACAACTCAAACTATAGTTGCAGATTTTTAATATTGTTGTGACTAATTAACAACGTTTTTGTTTCACAAAGTTTGTATCGCTAATTTGCTTCTACTTAAGTATATGCTGTCCTAATGTAGTCCCAAATGTTAGTTACATATAAGCAACCGAGATTTTTTGGTAGTCTCAATTAAGTTACAAAATACAGTGACTATTTTGCGACCGCGTAGTGTATATATAGAGTGACTCATTTGCAACTATATAATTTGTAGGTGTAGCAAAATCGTCACAAAAATTAATGACTATGTTGCAACCTCGTTTTGTATAGTTGCAAAAACACAGAATATAGTGACTACTTGGTAACTATCATCTGAGTATTGTTGTGGCAGTGCGGTTATATTATGATGACTAATTTGTAACAACATTATTTGTATATTTTGTTGACAAAATTATAATCTGAAACCAGAATATTAACAAAATTCAATTCCAATATTCATTTTGGAACAACTAATGAATTCATTAATTAAACCTTAATGTACAAAATACAAAATGCAAAATACTTAGAATTTCGTTTTATACAAAAGGCATTCCAATACTTATCTTTGCCAATCAAAAAAAGTTTTGAACTACTTATATGTGCCAACCAAAAAATAAGTAATGAACAACTTACGGCATCGAAGTTGTTGTTTCGGACACATACGCTGCGGTCATAAAATCTGAGAAGGATGGGTCTTTACCTTGCATATAGGTGACCAGCATTTTCAGAGTATTGATCTGGCTTTGTTTCTCTGCAGCTTGAGCTGCTGTTTCAGCATCACGTCGAGCATTGGCTGCTGCGGTTTCAGCATCACGTTGAGCATTGGCCGTTGCTTGCTCTTCAATCATACGTTGAGCAGTTTGAAGTTGTTCTTGCAAGTGTGCAAATGCAGAAGATGTTGAACATCCAGGACCTCCTTTTCTCTTTTTGTTGCCATAAAGTGGAAGAAGGCTACCAAGTCCATACTCACGTCCTCTCATATCCAAAGTAGTAGTCTGCAAATAATGAAAGCTTTCACTTATTAATAGCTAACAAAAGTGTATCCAAAATTTAAAATGATTTCTATGGTTTACCTCAAGAAAGATCTCATTCATTGCATCTGGTGAAAGCTCAGGAATATAGGAACTATCACCACCATTTGCACAAAAGTCTTGTTCAGCCTGAGACAGCTGCTCATCTATTTTCTTTTCATAAGCTTGGGCGATCTGCTGAGCCTTTAGATCACTAAATGTCCCGTCAGCCTTTGTATGTGTCTTTATAAATACTTCTCCAATACTAACAGGTCTGCCCAACTCTTCTTCCTACAATATTAAAATGAACTTCAAATAGATAAAGCATGAAACCTTATAATTTACTAAGTTATTGTTCATGTAAGTTACCATATTTTGTTGAACCCGTAAGAAGGACCATTGCCCTGCGAAATGCTTGAATGGCCCTAGTCCACCACGGTCAGAGTTCCGAGCTTTTGATGCTTTTTTACTCTTTATTTTCGCTGCATCAGTGGCCCAGTAGGTGCACATTTTTTTCCACAATGTATCTCCAATCCAACTTGGTCGTGTGCCTTTACTCTTTGCTTGAGACACCATTCCTTTCATACGATTAAGACAAATGATTTCAAACTCATCTCGTACAAGTGTTGTGATCGACCTATCCCAATGGTGTCCTTGCTACACATCAACAAATTTGAATGTCAGTAATAAGCAAATCTGACATAAATAATGTATTAGTTAAGAAGAATATTTTACCGCAAAGTCTTCAAAATAGCGACGTTGGATGTGAGGAGGCGTTTCTGTCCAGCAATAGTACGGGCCATCAAACTTAGCTTTTAAGAGCTTTGAGATCTTTCGAGTCAGCTTCCCACCATCACGATCAAACCTAGAAGATGAAAAAATGAAGCAGTTAGAAGTAATTAAGAAACGTGTGCTATACATTCAAGAAAAAAAAATTAAGAGAAGAATGCAATTACAAACAAAATTTCTTTATATAAACTTGTTGAATGTTATTGTAACCAGAGTATAAGGCTTTATCTGGAAAATGATAAACATGAGCTTCACCTTCATTGAATCTAGTCAACCTGATAAGAAACGTTTAACAAATTAAATTACATGTACATAACAATGATAAACATGAGCTTCACCTTATTTTAAAAATTTTACCTTGATTTGGTCTGAATATGTGCGGCAAAGTAATGCTCCGAAAAATATGATATCTCATCATTAATATATGAATGAACAATCGATCCTGCAGGATATCTTTTGTTTTTAGCTTTGCTTTTCAATTTTTTGAAAAACCTTTCAAATGGATACATCCACCTATATTGCACAGGACCGCCTAGTTCAGCTTCATACGGTAGATGTACAGGTAAGTGTTCCATCACATCAAATAAAGCGGGTGGAAAGATCTTCTCCAAATTACATAATATTATGACTATGTTTTCCTTCAAAGCTCGAACAGTGGATTGTTTCAATGATCTGGAACATAAGTCGCGGAAAAAAACTCCAGTCCCTACGATAATAAAATTTTCACCGCCCAGTTAGTTAGTACTATTTTAATGAATCACGCATGTGAGATTTGTATTTGTACCTGAAAGTGCAAGATGTACGTTTTGCGGTAATAGCTCTGCAAAGATAAATGGAAGTAGCCTCTCCATAAAAACATGACAATCATGACTCTTTATACCTGAAAATTTTCCTCCATCTATGTCAACACAGGTGGCTAAGTCTGAAGCATACCCATCGGGAAATTTAACCTCATGTTTAACACATTCCAATAACCGTTCTTTTGCAAGTGGTGTCAATCTGAAGATAGGAAATGGAGCTCTACCGTAATCATCAACATGCAAATCTTTCCGATTGCAAAATATTGCTATATCCAGTCTTGCCTTCACAGTATCTTTTGACTTGTCCTTAACGTTCATAACAGTATTCATGATGTTATCGAAAAAATTCTTCTCAATATGCATCACATCAAGATTATGCCTAAGATTAAGGTCTGTCCAATACGGCAACTCCCAAAAGATGCTTTCTTTATGCCAATTATGCCAATTCCCATATCCTTTCTTCTTAACATCATGACCATTTCCACCACATTCAGATGTTTTTGGTGGATTAACACGCCTTATCCGCTCTTTTAAAATTTGTTCACCCGTCAACGAGTCAGGTGGAAATTCATTCAAAGCGTCCTTTCTTTTCAGAAAGTTTTTTTTGTTCTTCCGTAATGGATGACCATGAGGAAGATATCTTCGGTGACAATCAAACCAACATGTCTTCTTTCCGTTTGTCAACTGAAAGGCTTTTGTATCATCCATGCAGATTGGACATGATAATCTACCATGTGTCGTCCATCCCGACAACATGCCATACGCTGGAAAATCGCTAATTGTCCACATAAGCACTGCTTTTAAATTAAAATTTTCATTCAATGACGCATCAAATGCTTGGACTCCATTAATCCATAATTCCTTCAACTCATCAATAAGAGGTCGAAAGAAAACATCAATACTCGATCGAGGATGCTTTGGACCAGAATTCAAAATTGTAAGAAACAAGTACTCTTCATTCATACACATACCAGGAGGTAAGTTATATGGCGTCAAGATCACAGGCCATAATGAATGATTACGGGACATACCAAATGGATTAAATCCATCTGTACATAAACCCAAGTAAACATTGCGGGGTTCATCAGCAAACCGACGATGTAGTTGTTGAAAGTTTTTCCACTCTGCTCCATCAGATGGATGACACATCACTCCCTCCTCTCCTTCGTGCTCAGCATGCCATCTCATTGCAGCCGCAGTCTTCTCGCTTTGATACATTCTCTTTAGTCTATCAGCAACAGGTAAATACCACATACGACTGAATGGTATTTTGGTTCGTCCCTCACTAGGCTTATATCGTGGTGCATCACAAAATTGACAGTTATCCCACTTTTCATCTTCTTTCCAGAAGATCATACAATTGTTAATACACACATCAATTGTATAAAATGGGAGCCCTAAATTTCGCATCAACTTCTCCGTCTCGTAATATGAACCAGTTGCTTGATTGTCCGCCGGTAGATATTCTGTAAAAAGTTCTGCCCACGAGTCCATGCACTTTTCACCCAAATTATTATCCGCCTTTATATTCATGAATCGAGCAGCTAAAGATAATTGAGTGTGACCTTCTTGACAACCATCATACAATGGTTGTTTTGCAGCTTCTAACATATCGTAAAATTTTTTGACTCGTAATTAGGCTCTTGCATATTTTGACAACCTTCATGAAAATCATCTTGATGATAATTTTCATAAACTGATGTTTCACGAAATGCATCATTCACCATGTCGACATATCTATCATCTATATTACTAACTTCGGTTTGGCTGCCACTAGGGTGATTTGAATTAACATGACTTGTTCCTAAGTCAAGATTCAATTGTTCCCCATGCATATACCAAACATAATATTCTGGCATAAATCCTCTACTATATAGATGATTCCAAATTTTACGTCCAGTAAGAAATTTGTCATTTTGACATACACTACAAGGGCAATAAAACTTACCACCACTACTTTGTGCTAATGGCTGGCTATTTGCAAAATTCATGAACTCTTCCACCCCTGCTGAAAACTCGGCTGAGATATTATTTGTCGTCTCATCGATCCTTTTGTACATCCACTCACGAGATTTCCAGTAATTATAATGGTCTCCCATTATTTTTTATAAAATATTTTCTCTTTTAACGAAAAATATTTTTTTTGGGTGTAAAACGTCTCACTGATATATGAGAAGAGAAGGAGCGATTGGATTAAATAGAGAGATATTTGAGACTATTTTGCAACTACGTCATGAATAGTCGCTAAAATTAGGTACACCTACTTCCAACCATCGTGCAAAAAACATGTTTACACCAAGTTAGTTACAAAATCGACACAAAAGTATTGCAACAGTTTTGCGACGACGTCGTTTAAATACAGTTGCAACTATTCGGTAACTAAATTTTTTCGACAACAGACATGGTTCCAGATTAGTTGTACTATTGCTACTATCACGCGACCGCGTTGTTTAATTGCGAATTCGTCTCAAATGTGTCACAAAAGAGCAACTGAGTTATAACCACAAATTTTGTTCACGAATTTGCGACTAATGTACAATGATTTTATCGGAGTTGCAAGATAGTAACAAAATTGTTACAAATGAGTCACATATATTTGCAACTACCGACTGTAGTTGCAGACACAGTTACTAAACTAATGTTTTCTTGTAGTGATAATGCCCCAATCAGATCCTACATCATTCATACTCGCTTATTAGATTCTACATAACCACAAGCTTAAACAAATGCAGAAATCAGAATGCATAAACCTAGAGACATGCATATCGTGATGCGTTGGCCCTGTTTGTTTTCGGAACGCTGCATCTAGACTCTCAATTTTAAAATTAAAATCATCTAGAATATATTTGATTACCACTAGTTCATATGTCTTCTAGATACAATAACTAGTTCATATGTTTTAATCTGGTTCACCAAAAATAACACCATTCTAAATAGTTGTTCAAAAACAAAAAGGGTTAAACTGTTAAACATAATTGATAATCCTTAGCTAATTAGCCTACACAAGTTATGGTATGTTTGTGAATATATGATGCGTCTAGAGAAAATAATACCCGGTTGGGATAGGTTTTTAAAGTATGAAGAACATAGTTATCCTAGCAACCAAACACGCCTAAATCATTTCTACACCAACAAAAGCCGAAGGCAGGCGCTTTTAATCAAAATTCAGAATCGTCTTCCTTTGGAGACGACAATGCAGAGGATTTGCACTAAGCTACGTTCCGTCTCACTCCAATCAAATCGGAGTCTCTCTTTGATCGGTGCTCCTCACCGTCTGATCCACCACTCTCCGACTTCTCAGTTAACCCTAGGCTCCGCAACGACGAGCAAATGGAGCTTCGTGTCTCCGTTGAATAGTAGCTCCATCTTCGTTCCTCATCATGTAAGTTACTAGAAATTCGAATCCTTTTCGTTTAACACATAGTTTTCATAGTGTTAGATGCTTCTGTAGAATCTACACTTCCGATTTGTTGTTGTGTGCCTTGTTTAATCATGTGAAACTAGAACCGCACTGGCTCTGTTTAAGGGATGAATCTACAAATAGTGAAAGGGATAATATGTGCATTGTAGCTCTTGCATTTTGATATCAACTTCTTTATAGCCAAACTTATAAAGGTGGGGTGCTTTGATACTATTATTATCGCCCAACAAGTGTAGTTTCAAACCACATTGTGGTGATCTAATGGTTTCGACTAGACGAGGAGTCGCACTGTTGATCCAGACTAGGGATCGATTCCCTTCCAGTGCGAAATTGCTAGTTTGTTATGTGGTTAGGTGCCGTGGGTTTTTAACTCCCACGTAGAGCAATCGGGCTTGCCCGTCACCGGTGAGTGGGCCATAAGAGATTAGTCGGTTGGGTCTCGGCCAGCCGGGCACCCTTGGTTAATCAAAAAAAAAAACAAAGAGTGTTAGTTTCACTCAAATCTCATGTACAGCTTTTCAGATTTTTGCGTCCCTTGTTTTGATCATGGAAAACATAATCTTCTCCTGGCTCTGATTGTGGGTTAGCTGATTGTGTATTTTGATATCGTGTTCTGTTAAGTGAGTTGATTAGGGTTGGTGCTTAGAAAACTGTAGATATGCTGGACCAGTTTCTGGTTTCTAGGTGTTTGCATAGATCTTAGATAAGAGTAAAGAAAACAACAGTCATATGCTTCTCCTCCTCCTAGTGTGTAACATCAGTTTATATCTCCTGATGACTTATCATGTTTTCTGTACCTGCTGCGTTGATCTCCTTCTTGTATTCAGTTTGTCCAAGTACGGAATATCACTTCCAAGGACAAAATGGCAAAGTGGAAGAAGAAGTGGAGACCTAGGACTCCTATCACATCTAAAGTCAAGAAAGTCAAGATCAAGTTCTATTCGTACGTTCTGATTCCACGATTATAGATATCATTGTTGTGTTTCTTAAGTGGAAAGTTTGTGTGGGTGACTCTCAACAATTGTGTTTGTCGAATCTATATCCCAGGTCATACAAAGACAGGTTTAAACCACTGAATGATGGTACCATCCGTCGCTGGAAAGAAGGCAAGCGCCACAACGCACACTTGAAGGTAAACTAACTACATCTTATATTCATTGTTTACAACCTCTGAGTTTATTTATTCACTTGGCCTGGAAGAACAGTATGATAATAAGTAGAAATCTTACTGTCATGGAAAGTAAGTTTTAACATAGAAAGTGTGATTGAACTAGTTTCAACTTTGACATGTTCGTTGATTCCTTGTTTAGCTAGGTAGTTAAATGGTAAGCAAACCTGTATGTGCAATACCGTCTCAGTTGTTTTTGAAATCTTTGTCTGGGTATCTCCGTGTGTAATTTGGAGTCAGGTTGATAAATGTTGTGTGTAATGTATATGTTACTTGATGCAGTCGAAGAAATCAAAGCGTAGACTAAGACAGCCTGGGCTAGTACCACCAGCATATGCCAAAGTCATGAAGAAACTCAACTTCTGCAATTGAGAAATAGAAAAACATTTCAATCTTTCTAAATTTTCTAGATATTAAAACATTATCACCAAGTACTAAAATTGGCCTTTCTTTAAAAAAAATTATTAAAATTGGCATTTTGGTCCTTTTCCTCAGGGTTTTAATACCTGGTGAATTTTTATTTGTTTATTTTCTTTTGATCGAATGTTTGAAGATTTTAATTGTTTTCATTTGATTGAAAAAGTGATAAAAACATGCTTCTACTGCGGAAGATGGTAAACCCTCAACAACCAAATTTATTGGTTCCTATTAAATATTAAATTAAATAATAAACATAGTTAAATAAATTAATTTATGATTTACAAAAGTAAATTAAATTATACACACAAAATAACTAAAATTCCTTAAATTTTGCCATTTACTATAATTTATAAAAATATTAAATTTAATATTAAATTAATGTAATTAATTAGAAAACATTTACTAAAAAACTTAGAAATTATAATTAGATACATTCATATATATATATATATATATATATACTTGATAAAAGTAAAATATTCAACATTACCTAATATTTAAATCACTTTATAATATACTGGAACATATTATGGTTGATGCTCTTAATTATTGATTTTTACGGGCATTTCATCAATCATGTAATATATTAGTCAAATACAACCCGTTTTAACAAACATATTAACTCATTTATATTAAAAGTATTTATATTCAAAACTTAGTTTTAAAAACTAATTAAATAAATAATGTGCACAAAATAAATAAAAAATATATAATGAGAAATTGTCAAAAATACCGTGTTCTTACTATTATTTTTATGTTTATTTTAACCATTTTATTCTTATTTTTAAGAGAAAAAATAGACTTAAAATTATGATTAATTAATTTAAAATTTAGGATCTAGAGTTAAGTAGTTGGGTAGAGTTTTGCAATGTGAATTTTAAGCTTCTAATTAATTTAAGAATCTTTTACCTCTTAAAAAAAGAAAGTATTTGTGAAAATATATATTTAGTGAATGTAAAGATGGGTAATGGTATCAATAATAATATGATAAACTTGAAAATTCCCCTTAAAATACGTATATTATTGCAATTATAATTTATATTAAACAAAGTTTTATAAACAAAAATAATTTTACGGTTTAAAACCGCGAATCAAAATTTAGTCATCCAAATATGATTTAAGAAGTGATTTGCCATGTGTCACCACCACACTTGTTTTAAAAGAAAATGAAAACATGTCATACTAACAATGATGACATGTGTAGTACCAATAATGTGATACCAATAATGTGGTAAACATGAAAATTTCACATATATTTTGGTAGTTTTTTTATAATACGGTAATAATCAATAAATTATCATTAATATAACAATAACTAATATAATAGTATACATAAAAAATATTGGGGAATTTTCAAAAATACTACTTTCCTTGTACCACTTTTCATTTTTACCTTCATTAAATAGATATTTTCAAAAATACCACTCTTTTTAAGGGTAAATTTTTTTAAAATTAATTAGAATCCTAAATTTTAAATTCCTAAACCCTACCCCCACCCTCCACCACCCCTTAACTCTAAACCCTAAGTCTTAAATTAATTAACCCAAGGGTTATAAGTGTGTTTTTTCCTCTTAAAAAACAAGGATAAAAGTGATTAAGGTATTTTTGAAAAGTAGTATAAGAAAAGTGGTATTTTTGGCAATTTCCCAAAAATATTTTACAATTTCGGAATATTATTTAATTTATTTTTTTTATAATTTTTATTACTAAACAAATATCCAAAATATTGTGCAGTCTTCTAAAAATTGTAATTTTTAATCCCATTACCATTAGTTTATTTTTAATATCTACAACTTCAGGAAATATAATTTAGTTTTACATTTTGATAATTATATACCTAAATAAACTTTTCTCTTAATTTTATTAAAAATATCTAATATATTTTAATTAAAGAAATAAATAAATATCTAAGATAAAATTTTAAATATATACATATATATATATATTATTTAAAATAAATTTAATAGATTTATTTATTTTATCTTATTTTTAACTTATAACTAAATTAATATTTAAAATTAACATAATACCTAAAAATTAAAATTTTTGTTTTCAAATATAATTCAAATTTTAAAAATTTTATTTATGCACTATGTGCAAAAAACACCTAGGGTGCAACTAGAATGTATTTGTTTGGAATAGAATCTTCATGAATGCTTAATTTCTTTGCATTCCAAAAAAAATTACCAGTTACAATGAACAAATGGAAAGCCTATTCCATATCATTCATATTATTCCAATTTTTTTTTTAACTTTTATTTGTAAAATCATTCCGAATCAAAAATCTTTTGGAACAATTGGAATGCTAATTCCAACTTTTTAAATTTTAAAATTAACAATTCTTGTCATTTTATATATTCCATTTGTTTGTCACCAGTTCTACATTTAAAACAAACTCGGACTATTCTATCGAAGTTGTATATGACTAAAACAAAGGGAGATGAAGAAGCCTCCATATCTTCGTAATTCTACTCGTTGATATTGAAAAGTTGGACTTCCATACATGTGTTCGACAAAAAAAGGGAGAGGATGATAACTACTCCATAATAAGACCTTATGCTACGAAGAAAGAAAACTTATACTATTAAGCTACCTAGACAGAAGATATAACAGCATGAAACCATCAAGGATGTGCCATAGCCATATAAACGTTCCTACACGATTGTGTGGTGGCACTGCTTTAGAATCAGAACTCTTGAGTGAAACTGTGAACCTCGAGTTGTGTTTCAATCAGAGTACCACACCAAGCTTATGAAGCAATATCACAACATCACATGCTTCATCTGTTCCGTTCTATCCTAGTCCAGATCTTAACAGTTCATGAAGAAATCTGAAGAATGGAGGTTTGAAGTGATATATATCTTTTGAAGCAAAAAATAAATGTCGCCTATTTTTATATTAAGTAAATTAATTAATCGCTTTTGCTTTCCTTCTCTTTCTCACTATCAAAAGATAAGAGTGCAACAGGAAAGAAAAGAATAGACAGTAGTAGTTCAGTGTATATAAGAAGACAAGAAGTTGATATAAAGGTTTTTAAGGCAGGACTCAGGAGAGAGACCTTAAAGACTAATCTGAATCAAACTTGGGAACTATAGCTGATGATAGCTCTATATGAGAAACCCTCACTGCCCCGATAAGTTTCTCCGGCAATTCTTCTGGTGTATTAGCCTACGAAATACAATCTCGGGATCATTCTTAAGATCTCAAGAGAAGAAGAAGCAACCCTAAGGATGGAGTTTTGTTAGATACCTGTACAAGGAAAGCCATTTCGACAACCAAAGATGTTATTACACCGATGACAAGACCGAGAACTCCATTTGCGACCGTGGATGAGCCGATATCTACATCTATCTGCATGAGATTGAAGACGTTTCTTTTGAGTGACTTTCTGATTCTTTTTTAAAAAAGCTACAAAATGTGGACTCACTTCCAAGTATGTAGGACCGCGGATGTAGTTGCAATCCACTGCTTTCCCGAGGAGACATGGGGTGCTTCCCACGCTTTGCCTTACTATCCATGAACCCTGCATCATTGGGGTATTATGTGAATCAGTTTGTTTTAAGACGTTACGTAGAAAGAGATGAAAAGAGAGAGAAAACATAGGGAGAGATACCTTGGGGACTAAAGGTATAAGCTTGAGCCTACTATTTCGAAACTCGTCATCACCATCAACAAACCGTTGGAAGAGGGACCCAGGTACGAGTTCCTTTGTCACGAAATAAAATACCATACTGTAGTGAGTTGATCCAGGAACCTACAAAAGTACCGGTTTAAACATCTATTAAAAAAGAACCTTTAGTTTTGTAGTTTGTACATTACGTTGTAGTTCACGAGAAGAACCTACTTGAACATTTACTACCAATGAGAAAAGACCCTTCTCTGCAGCAACCTGAACAAATTTATCAAGCGACCAATAATAGCACAGGAAAAGGAATATTAATATCTTTCCTCAAGACTAAGTAGGAACTTAAGCAACACGAATTAAGGTGATTGTATCTCTTACTTGTGCTGCACAGCCCTTGCGTCTAGCCACATGATCAATTCTTGTAGTGTCTTTAAACCAATCGACAGCGACAAGATCCATTAGATGCTTCCCAGCAGGAGTCTTCAGTGAAATGTTGAGTGATCAGAAATTGAAGAGGTAACACTGTCCATATTTTAAATTCATTAGGTGAAAAATTACTAACCTTTCTTTTGTCTTCACAGAAACTCTGGCCACGAATTTTGAAGTTGTTCCCATCAGAAATCCTCCAGCAGTTACGACCATTTTCATTATCATCGTGTCGTAGATTACCCGAGAAGCAAGACAGATCAATGTCCAGAGCAGGTTCCTCTTCCGAGGTTTCACCTGTTTTCTTGGCCATGGTCTCTGGCTTACTCGTGTCAGACTGAAATAGTTAAATGTTAAGATAGTCTTAACTCGAGAAAATCTACGGTACAAAAGAGAATGTTTGATAGGACAACCTCTTGTTCTGACTCAGCTATCTGAAACTCGTCATCGTCATCCGAGTCTTCATCCATTAGCACAGAGTTTCTCCCGGCACCATTTGTCTGATCAATAGAAAGCGAAGACTTATGCTGAGGCTTTCCACCTTTACCCAAGGCTATGGAGGAAGGTGCCATGTTAACCATAACAGGTATCCTGATCGGATGACTTCTTTCATCCGTCTGCAAGAACCACTCGCGCAAACCTGTGATGAACATGAGCTCATGACTCAGAATGGCAGACGCAAGTGCGGTTTAAAGAAGAGCAGAAGTCATTTTCCACACGGATCTCCGTAAAAATGAGCACAAAGAAACTTACCAGAGACACTGTTCAGCATTTGAAGAAGACAATGTTGTTGAAATGCTGGAAGATAACCTGCACCCCAGCCTTTAAGATCAATTTGTATTAGATGTTGCACTTGCGTTCTGGGCCTTCCGTTTCGGGGCTTTAGTGGGGCGATGTTAAATCCTCCACCTAATCAAGAGAACGTAATCCGAGTTAAGATTGTAATACATAATAATACATCAGAAGATTTGGTGGTAATGGAGTCAGCAATGAAGAGAAATTCTAAACTTACTCTCAAGATGAGCCCGAACAAATCCAGGTTGTGGACCACAATTAGCATGCTCCCTAGAACGAAACAATACCACTTCACAGAAATAGCAAGATAGATGATTAAAACTAGATATATAGAGAGGTTGTCCAGGTTATAGCACAAGTAAAAAGGGAAGGGGAGATACCATAACTTCCATCGTCATTACGACGCCAATAACGAACATAGCAGAGGTCACGAGGCCACACAACCCTGCAGCCATTTTGATAGTACGAGTTAGATAAAACAGAGCTCCTGGAGAGAAGTAGTTGATATTCTGACTGAACAAGATGATTGCAATAGTAAGCATGATAGTGGCCCTGTATATCCTTTCCACTGTTTTTTTCAGAAGCATGGACTATGGTAAATGATATAAAAGAAAAACTGCATAAAGCCTAGAGTCCCCAAGATCATTGGTCTATTTTGTAGAGGGTGTGTGACAGAAGATTTAGTTGACTTTGAATCAAATAAGCAGTTGACCACATATTACATTGGAAACCAGTCGAGCAAAAGTCTGTGATAGAGTATTGCTGTGTGACCATCCACCTCTTCCACTAATCTCCCATTATGAAAACTGCAGTCCCACCTGCCAGACCATAAGAAAAGATGGAAAACTGAGAGCTTCAGATCACAGAATAGGACACAAGAAAAGATACTATCTCTTACATAGCATCGATAGAGAGAGTTTGAGCTAGAAACTATAGTAGGATGTGGAAACAGGAAAAATAAATACCCAACATTAATGACTCTATTTTACTGCTACAAAAATAACTAATAAATCTTTACCAGACAACAAAACGTCTAAGAAAACACCATATAAATGTTCTCTTTAAACCTGAATATGAATGGGCATAAAGAAGACAGAGAAACACCTACTCATATCGAGTGCCATCCATGCTCATCACAAGCTTAAATATTTCCTCACATGTGGCCTCCACTACGCCAACAGCCTTCATTGCCCTGCTGCAGCTTCTTGGCTGCATTTTTAGCATTGTAAATGATGGTTCTTGACTAAATAAACTTACTATGTAATCAATACAAAGTTATGCCATAAATATAAAAAGCTATTAAGCGCTTCCATACAAGATAGTCAACTTCAAGTAGCTCTTCAAAAATCCGAAGCCCTGCCAAATGTATAAGAGAGAAGATTAGGCCCAAATTCAACCTTTATCATTGACTGCTATTTGGTCTATCAGATTGTATAGTAGTGAAAACTTATACTGAAGCAGATAACATTAACAAACATAACAGGCATTAGGAGGCAAATAGGTTAAAAACCTTCCATATTGTATCTACACAGTCGTGACTTAGCGTAATTTACCAGGGAAAAGAAAACTATAAATTTCTTTCAAAAGCGGTGATACGTTTCAGAAACCATGCATAACCACTAACCATTTTGGCACTGAAGGAGACGCCAGTGCTTTCTTGAAAATGCTTGGTTGTTGGAATTATGGTTTGACAACTCGGAACCTAACTCCTTAGTCCAGTCAAATATAGATTCCGGAGGTCCTGCACGTTTGTTTGAGGGTAATTAGATTTCATTCACCATCGCTGCTGAACAGGTTAGTCTATGTAGAATTGAATTAGGAAAAACCATTTCCAATAGTTGTCCTCCTCAATAAATCAGGTCGAGAGTCCTCTTCATCCTCCAGCGCACTGAACCTGAAGAAAATTGCAAATAATATTTCTGCATAAATATAATTATATAAATGTAATCACAAGAAAACAGTGTCAAACATCAACAGCAATAATATATAAAACGATACTGGTCACCATCCACATACAGCACTAGATTAGCATTTTGTGGCATTTGTCACATTTTCAGAAAGATTCAGAGCTAAAATAACCATATTGAAAAGGGCATCTAATATTAAGAAGGATGATTAGCTTGCTATTAGTATTTAACCGGGATTACTGATTCCACTTTTTAAAGCTTATTTCATGATCATTATCGGAACCAAAACTTCCTTTGCGCAATAAAGACCACAGTCATCCACACATGTCAGATTTACTCCATGAAGATAACTTATGACTAAGGCAGAAAAACATATATGATCAAGCAACCGAAGCAAGTGAGTTGCTGGCATATAAAATCTAACATGCCTGCAGAAATAAATAAATAATATCAATTAAGCACTCACGGGCTTTCATGGTCGGAAGATGAAGCAGTCCTTCCAACATCCATCCCAGGCTTATATTCAAAAGAAACATATTGCTGACCACTTGGAACTAGGGAGTCTTGATGCTGAAACATCCCAAAACACCAATCTAAAGATTTCAGATAAATACTACAGGCAGATACAGAGGTTTCCTCCCTTTTGCCGGATAATAGTTACCCTTTGGTACAAAGAAAGAAACTTAAAGACATGGCAGAAAAGTTGGTGATTCACGAGACAGAACTGACAGACCTGATCAATGACATACTCGAGTTTCTCCTTCCACATTAAAGCTTCCTGGATGTTGAACGCCGCCATCTAGCAAGAAGATACACCCCCATGAACTAACAAGAAGCATTAAAATGCATACTGAAAAGATAAAAATAAATGTTAACTATTATCAGGAAAAAATAAAAAGACAAGATACCGTGATTCTGTGGCTCTTTTCTTTCTTGTTGTAAACAGACAACACGTAAACCATCTGCAAAACAGAGTCAAAGAAGATAAGAAACTGCAGTGACACTACAGTAAAGGATATGATAAGAGTTAATTTAACTTGGCACGGAAAAAAAAACCATCAACTGAGTCTCAAGAGTGAGTATAAGAAGCACTGTTCATATGTCAAGAAATATTTGGAACTGACGTAGAAATTAGCATAAAAACATCATATGGTAATGTAAACTTCACAGAATCGCAAGAGTAAGTAGAATCGAAGCCTAGATAAGATTAAAAAAGGTTCTCACAAACATCAAGCAGAGAAAAAATTCACTAGGGAAAACCACATTCTACAGTAAAATGACGCACATAAGCACTAAAAGTAGTCGGCAAATGGTAATTAATAGAAAGGGAAAAAAAAAAGCAAGACTGACATGACCATGATGAGTCTTCAAGCCTCGATCCTCAACTCTACAGTTCCCATCGATCACCATCGTCTTGATAGGAAGCTACGTCAACAAGAGTAAAAAGATCATCTATTAATTAAAAGCTTCTAATAATTTTATCAAGCTAAGACTTCCTGAAAAGTCAAGTCTCTCTAGCTCACAACCATATTCTCAATTTCGGCAAAATCAGAGATCTACGCGAATTGTGATCAAAAGCGATGATGTTCACCTGATTAACCTGCGGCTTCTTCTTGTAATAAGCGAGAAGACGTGGCTCCAAGACGAAGTACCTCATATGAATGTAGGATCTTCCGATCTTCCTTCTTCCGTATCTCACCATCCATCCCTCATACACCAACTTTGACATCTTCTCACTTCTCACACCCCACGAAGACGAAGAAGAAGAAGATATTTAAGAGACAAACAATGTCCCACAGGAATCGGAATCTTAGATCCAAATCGGATTAATGTATTCCCGCGGCAGATCAAAGACCTCACTGATCATTGCCAAAGGATTCTCTGTTTCTCTTCTAAGATTTATGAGTTCTCAAAAGGTTTGAAAATTCTGAATAATCTCACAAAATTTTCAAAACGATAACGAAATTCAACTTTTAACAGAGAATGGGCAAAAAAAAATTAATAGAGAGACGCTGTGAATGTGTCCTGGAAAAAAGTAAAATTTAATTAATGAGTAAAGTGAACTAAATAGAAACTGTACAATTAATTTAATTGACTAGTCATGCCAGCTTTTGCACCATTTTTCACGTTCCATTCACAGGCATAAGTAATGATGAGTGTTTGATTCGAGATTCTTAACGGTAAATGTAAATCATCATTAAAATAATTTAAAGTTCCTTTGTCATTCACATGAAAACACATGAATAAAGTGTAGGTAGATAGTGACGGACTCAACATCGAATTTCTTACATAGTAAAATGTTTCAAATTTTACAGAGAAATTAGAAAAAGAGAAAAAAGGGTAACTTGAAACAAACAGATAGATTTATAATTAAAAACCATATTACCATTTAATTTATTTATTTTTGTTTTAAAATCTGAAATTGGCTTTTTGTTGCTCAATAAGGTGAAATGATAGAATCTATGAGCTCTTGTAGAGGCGCCAGTTCTTTCTTGTCAATCAGTCCAAACTCCTGCCAATACCACAATAGTTTTAAAATAATTAAAGAATCTATAGAATATTATAAAGCTTACAATATTTGAATGCAATAGTTGTATTAACATTTCCTAATTATTCACACCTAAAAAATAGAAAAAAGAGGAGAAACTCACATGAGTAAAGAGGATAAGTGTTTGAAGCAAGTGTTGAGATGAGCTTCTTCTTTAAGGCTTACGATTTTCTGGAAATGAGAAAGGTAAACGTGCGCATACACACGGAACAGTCGTTTAAATATCGTCTTCACCACATCCTTGAAGTTCTGAGGAAATGGTGCTCCTGTCATCATCCATTAACAGATTAGGAAGTAGTAGTTAATACTCTTTTAGAACTCATGGACAAGTATTCTTAATATTACCAAGCCTTTGAGGAAATAAAGTCTCATCATCGAGTTGGGTCTCGATCCAATCCATCAAGTACTCGACATACTTTGGAGGCAGAAACCTCTATTGGCTTCTTGATCTGCACACCATCTGCCCATCTATACTCATACCTGCAAAATTGTTTTGTGTGACTTTTCTTCATTAGAGAGAATCCATAGCAACAAGAACATCAAAAGAGAGAGTGATGAAGCACATAGGTTCATAGTTGGCAACGTTCATTGTATTAATAGATCTCGATTTTGAAGTCATCCTTTAACAGAGGAAAAGGGTGTAATTTGAACATTCAGCTTTTGCTTGCATGATAAAGCATTTCGTCAGAACCACTACATAACAAACGAATATGCTTCAGTTCAAAAAAAAAAAAAAAAAACATACGAATATGCATAATCACACATCATACCATATTCGCTATACCCTCATTATATAATTACTGTGAGGTAAACAATATATGTGCTTTGAAGATGTTAATGAGTTTGCTGGATAATCCTCAGAAGAATAGAATAATATAAATTGAATAAGACATAGAAAAAAGAGAGAAGAGATGGAGGCATACTTGGGGCCAGCAGTCATAGTAGGACAGTTATCAGGAGTGCAGAACTCGGTAAGAGTACCATATAGCAAGTTCACCTGGTTAAAGAAATCCACAGCTGCAACCCAACAAAAAAGAGGTGAAATTATGAACAATATTATTTCACTAGATATTATGCTAAATTCAATCAATGTATATATGCAAGGGAAACTTAAACCATTGCAAGCAATTAGCAATGATCATCAACTCGTGCATTCATCCCAAACAGATAATAAAGTAAGAATGATGAGGACTGACTGTTGACAGCAAGCCATTCGTTGGCATCCTCTCCAGGAGGAAGTCGAACAGCTTCTCTCAAGTTCCCACTTCCTAAAGTTGCATCTATATGCTGCCGAAGCTGTGCTCCCTATTTTTATATATACATATCACACAAAATCCCAACAACCCTTAATAGTCCATTTCATCTAATGAGAACAACATTAAGAACTTGAGGGTATAACAGATCACAAACCTTGCTTCCAGAAGGTGCGCTCTTCTTAGGACGGAAAGTCTTCTGATTTCTATTAAAAAAAGAAAAAAAAAGAATAAATGTTATCAAACCAGAATCGTCACATCTTAAGAAACGAATCAGCAAGCAAAGGGCTCATACTACTTGTCTGTGATTAAATTAATCAACTCTACTTGTAAGATCTGGCCAAATATCAATTTCATTAGATGACTAAATGTAAAACACACAATCTCAAATCATCAATTTCACAGAAAACAAAACAACCATGAACCTGAACCATTATTGTATGCCAAACAATAAGAAACGAATCAGCAAGCAAAGGAACTTTACAGATCATATATTATTCTGATTCGATATTTACGAGAGGACATACAGAAGAAACCGAATCAATTCCATCAGGGAATAACAAATAAAAACACACACAATAATTGATGATCCTGCAGAATACAATGTACCAGGATCCTAACAATCAACGATCGAACCACAGAAGGACCAAGATCACTATTATTATAATTCAAAACAGATCTGAGATTGCAAACTATCCCATAATCTAATCAAGCTTATCTTAATTAGAACGTAAAATAAACGCAGAGATAGAAGAAGATAGATTCACACCTCCCCAATCCAAACAGACTCATGGCGATAAAGCGATCGGGAGAGACAGAGAAAGAGTTTCTTCTTCTCCTTTTTTTTTCCTCAGGTGAAAACGAGAAAAGAGTAAGACGGGAAAAGTGAGGGAGAGAGGGAGAGTATTTTTATTTTATTTATATATAAAATGCTGACGGAACGGAAGGCTCGTTCATTCTCTCTCTCTCTCTTCTTATTAGCTGTCATATTTTTTAAACCCCCTGAATTTTCAGAACTGTTTAGATTTATACCCTTCATTTGTTTTTCTGAAAGGATCAGTTATTAGCTGGCAAAATTGAAGTGACTACACAATGATTGGGAAAGTTGGGACTCTGCCTACAATTCAATTATCTGAACCAGTATTTGCTATTTAACTAAAATATAAAATAAAATCTGAAAATATAAATGGTAAAACCTTTATTGGGAAATAAATAAAAATTATTCTCTCCATTTCATTTTAAATGTTTTAGATTTATGCAGGCCCGGCCCTGGACTAAAGCTCATAAAGCAATAGCTTTGGGCGCCACAGGGTAAATATATTTTAGGGGGCACCAAATTTCGATAGTCACTTTGTCTTGGTGGTTTAGGTGCTGCTCTTCTCGTACTATGCTGACGAGTTCGACTCCTCCCCCACCCCTTCTATTGTTTTTTTTTTCTTTTGGAAATTAGTAATACAAATATGACTTCAACGATTTGGTTTCCTTTTCTAACGAACCTAAGTTCTTTATCACAGAAATATATTAGATGATACATTATTAATAAATAAATTATTTAAGTGGGTAAATCCTAATTATTTTTAGATATTTTTTTCTTGGTTCTCCCAGTCTCTAATGTACCACTTTCTCTCTAGTCTTCTGTTTTCCTGTAATTTCTCTAATTTCTTACAAAAATTCTAAAATCTAAAAAGAAAATATAATTTTACGCTCTGATATTCTGTGAAACATTTCTCAAATGAAATTTGTGTTAACGTTAAGGCGATTTTATCAATTGTATTAGTATAATATATAATTTATGTTTTTATTATAAAAATGCTATTCCTTCCCTTTAAAAGTGTTATTCTTTCACTTTTATCATATTTTAATATATTTTTTTTTCAAAAACGGTATAATCAATAATATTTTGTAATATATTTTAATCAGTTAAATAATTTGAAACAAATGAGGTATTAAAATAAAACTAAGAATTAATCAAATAGATTATCAGTGGAATACTAATACAAGCTTAAAGCGGTTATTCAACAATTGATCAATAATTTTGCAAGATTTTTTATGTCTTATATTTTATTTTTGGATAATGAAATAATTTTTAATAATATGTAAGTTGATTATATATTAGAAATGCAGTAAAATAGTTATATTTATGGGGCATAATTTTTTGGGTGCGCTTTAGGCTCCAGATTGGTCCGGACCGGCACTGGATTTATGCACATAAATTTTAAAAATATTTAGTTTTACATATTTTCTATGTAAAACATCATTACCCAATACATTTACCAATATAAAAATAAATTAGAAAATAAATAATAAATTATGTATTAAAATGCTACGACGATTTTATTCTATAATAATTTTTTTTATCTATAATGATGTTTAATATGAAAAAGAAGTAGTAACAAATTAAGATAAGTATTTAAGTTTTATTAATATGTGTGTGAGTAATTAAAAATCAAACATTTAAATCCAGATGGGGTAGATTACAATCCTTATATATTTACTTCCATTTTATTTGATCCATAAAACCAATCAATAGATCATATATATGCTTATTAAATTACTTTTTTTTTCTGCATCATGGATCCAATGCATGAATGTGGAGATCCCTATAACAAGGCGCTCTTTGTTGTGAAATATATATATAGTGAGTATTAAATTGCATGGTGGTTTGTCATAAATTCCACAAATCATTTCATAGTGGCCCTAACAGCAAGACATCGATCTGCTCACTCGGGCTTCACATGTATGTCTTCTTCTTAAAACACACTTGTACAGATTTGTACCTAAAGGTTACCCGTTGTGTGTGTGTGTTTTTCACTTTGGTACATCGTAACTCTTGTTTGTTTGTTTTTTTTTTCCGTGGCCTTACCTCTCAAGTTCTCAGACTCAGGTTGTAAATACACACACGCAAGTTCATGCCCGATTCCTTATGCTCTTTAGACAACCTATTCAAAAATGTCTTTCACATAAGAAAGCTTATAGCGTTAGAAATATAAAACAGAGAAAGTGTAGACAGTTTCAAGTAAAACCTTCTAGCTTTTAGTTTTAAGGGTTAGAGAAGCATGAAAACCTCTATCTTCTAAGCAAGTTTGGATGTAACTGGCCTACACCTGTATGTTCATATGTATATTCCATGTGCAAATACTTACACTCTAATTTTCCTTTCTTATTAGTAAGTCATATACTGAGAAGAAAATAACAAAGACATAATGGTCTTTATTTCAAGCCTGAAAACAATAGACACAAAGAAACCCATAAAAAAATGCTTAATACTGCCTTAAAGGCAAGAGATTAGAGCTTTATGTATAGGTCTCAGAGACTCTGAATAAATAAACATTGCTACTTATGTAACTCAAATAATTAGCGTAAACTGTGTGTGTTTTAATCAGGAGTGTTGTATAATATTTGAGAAAGAAAAAACAATCAAAGCGAAGGTCTTGTTCACCCAGACAAGAACAGAACACCATGCCTGGTAATGAAAGAAAGAACAGAACACAGAAGAAAGAAAGCCGGTACGATAATGTTTCAAAGCCGGTCGTTATTCAACACGCAACAGTTCAGACACACGCAGAAAAAAAAAGTAGGTAAATTAATACAGGCGACGATCCGGATGCACCATCTACTTCTCTGATCTTCAACCTTGTGGTGATGCAGGAACTTCGGAGTGCTCGACCCAAACCCATTCCTCTAAATACACCTGGTGTAAAATGCTAAGATGATGAGACCTGAAAAGGGATAAGATTTTGTTGCAAGAAGACTCAAACACTTTCACCCCACAAAGCAAAGAAACGTATGAGGCGTATGATTTTTGACAATTTGGATCGGAAGTATTCCTCTTCTAATGAGCTTTAAAATCTACTAGAACGTTACTATTGAGTTTTAGAGTGTTACTAGAACGTTAGGCATGCATGAAGTAACAAGGAAACCTTTATCTGGTAATTCTAATAGAAGAACAAGAGCAGCAAAAGATGGTCTCTGGTCCTAAAAAACATAATTTCATTGTATAGTGACAGAGTAGAAAGTTGCACTCACAGAGCCTTTGAGATCTTCCTTATCAGCTGGAAGCTTTGAGCAATTCCTCTTTTCAAATGTCTCGAGATTGGGTAGTTTGGCTCCAACAGCTGATAACATAGGCAACTCATGAAGGTGCAGGGTAGTGAGAGTTGACACTTCACCTTCTTTATACACTTTCTCCAGCTTCTCACAAAATTTTATATGGAGGACTTCTAGGCCGTTAGGCATCTGAGCTGGCTCCGGGAAAAGTGTTTTGATATTTGGGCAGCAATCTATGCTTAGGTTCTTCAGATTCTTGAGGCTACCACCACAGCTTATAGTCTCCAACAAAGGAAGATTTGTAAGCGACAGAGTCTCCAGTGATCCCAAATGTTTCTCATCCACACCAGAGAAAAGGTCTGTTATATCCATGCACATCCTTAGCCAGCAACCCTTCAACGAGTTCATCTTGTTAAGGATAGATGTGAGCCTTGTGGGGCTACAGTCCACAAAAGACACAAACTCAGCACTATCTAGAGCTTTCTCATCTAGCTTATTAGTTTCATTGATCTCCATGACTTCCAGCTGACTTGCGGAATCCAAAAATGGTAATATCTTCTTAAATAGAGCCCTGTCTATGGCCACTGGGAGAAGACGCGCCTTGCTGACATCTTTCTTTTCAGTACAATCACCACCACGAGGTTCACTTGAAGGAATCTCTCTTATTTCTCCAGACTCCTTTGCGGTATTTTCTTCGGATTTAACATCTGCAACCGAGGAGCTGGCCTTCTCAGATGTCTCACTCTCAATGTCTTTCTTTATTTGGCTCCATTCCTCACCTTCAAAACGTTTTCCATCTGCCCGAATAAAAAGCTTCACACAAAGGATTCTACTCTCATTTGGCAACTCTAGTTTCTCAACCTTGGTTCCATAGAGATTCACTTCACGTAGGTAAGACATATCTTTAAATGATCCATCAATCCTATGCAACTTGCTACTTCCGGAAACATCAAAGACTTCGAGATTTGTGACTTTTGAGATATTTGGGATAGTTTCCAGGTTGGTGCAATCCCTTAGTAGGAGTTCGGTGAGACCGGACAGCTCCTCGATGGTTGGTAGCCAGCTCGCTAAGATTAGTGCCCGAGAGATTAAGGCTTCTGAGTTCTTTCTTATCCTCGAAGCAGACTTCAAGCATTTCCACTAAGCTAGTAGTGCCAGAAAGATCAAGAATCTGCAGACCTGACAAGGGCTTTAGACTTGGTAACCTTCTCAATTTGCTACAGTTGCGCAACAAGAGCCGAGTCAAGTAGTAAAGCTTTCCGCCTACAGCAGCATCCTGGAATATCGGCAGTCGTTCTATTTGGCTCTCCGAGAAGTCAAGGAGCTGAAGTTGAGTAAGATGATAGAAGTTCTTGTTTTTGCTTTTGTTTTTCTTTTCGCCTTTTGTGTTGTCAAAACAAGTTTGAAGTCCACGAGCACCAGAAATATCAACAAACCTCAAGCTTCACGAGTTCTTGTATGTCTGGCAAATCTTCTAATAAAGGGCAGTCTTTGATAATGAGACAACGAAGTTCCGTCAGTTCAGAGATGCTGGAAGGGGAAGATGTGATCTGAAGCCTAGATAGGTGAAGACTTTGAAGCTTAACCAATTTCTTGAAAAAGCGTCAGTGATACTCTTCAGGGAGCTAGCGCCAGAAACTTCAAGAGCATGTAGTCCTCGAAGACCCGCAAGCTCCTCAATATTTTCGAGTAGATCACAATCCCTGATTACAAGAACCCGGAGTTTGTCAAGTTTTTTAAAAGCCGGCACAAAAGGGTCCAATGTGGGTTCGAACAGGCCAAGTACTTCAAGATCTTTCAGCTTGTCGAAGAACTTTTCAGGAGTTACACGACGCAGACGGTCTCCACTAACAAGAATTGTGGAAAATCTTGTCTGCTTTCTTTGCTTGCACTGTTTTATCATATCATCTATCTGCGTGATTTTCCCTATACCTTTCCTCTTGTTGCCACCATAGACTCTAGAAAATCCAAGCCGAGATTTTCCTAAATGCCCACGACGTCGAGGATCAAGTACATTTCTCATCGCCATCTCTGGTACCACCACATTGTTTTCTTGTATCTTCAGCAACCCACGGTCTATAAGCTCCATCAAAGATTGAATGACCATCCCTGATACGCCTTTTCAACAGACCTAACAGGATCAAAGTAGCCTTCAAGTATCCATTGTGTGATCAGGTCACGGTAGTAAACATTGCCACAGTGCTCAAAGAAATCCAAGCTATGCCAAAAACAATCCAAGATGGCATCTTTCCATGGACAGGTTTTCAACAGCTCGTATGCAAGACGCAGGATTGGATTGTCTCTGCATGGTTTCTTAGCACTCTCAGAACTAGAATCTTGATCTGATGGATCCTCCCGCTCAGCCGAGAGTACCATTTCTATCTTTTCTTTTAATTCCTTCTCTTTTTCTTCTGGAGAAAGATGACAGGTAGTGCTCTGAATAGTGCGTTCTAGTGATTTGGCTAGCACGACGATCGCAGCTGGCAAATTCTTGCTCCTTTCCACCATGTGAGATATCCAAGTTGTACTAGTCCCCTGATAGGAGGCAACAAAATATGTCGGTGAATCCTGGAAAAGAGACCCGTATAAATTCTCCAAGTCTTGCTGCTCACTGAAGAGTTCAAGTAACTCATTTGTGAAAGAGTGTACAAACTTCTCATCAAGCCTTGTATCATCTGCCTTGACAACAGCATTGGACTCAGTTATCTCCTCAATACCCGCCTCACTTCCTCCTGCACTCTGTACATCCCCTTGCTCATCCTTGGAATGCGCCTCCTTTACATCCTCAACCTCCCTACCAGCCTTCTCATTTGCTTCTCGTCTTGTAATAAGGACTTTCCGAGGTTGGTGGTTTCCAAGAAAATCCTCAAGGCCCAAATGCACCATCACTTCGGACTCACTGGTCATCATCCCTTCATCGTCAAGAATCAATAGAAGATAAGGCTCTCGTGCAGATGGTGTCTCTTTCTTCTCTCCTTCCACGGACTTCTTATCTGCTTCAGCCGGTAGATTCTTCTTCTCAGGCCCTCCCACTTTTTTCACTGGCGGATTCTTGGCCTTTTTCTCAGCCTCCGGAGCCAACTTTTTCTTAAAAGATTCCTTCTTTTCCATGAGATACTCCCTTATCTTCACCTTCATATCTCTAACCACATCCGCCACCTTCTTCTCCTCCTCCTCATCTTCATCTCTATCACCCACTTCACTCTCCTCAAAATCAGAATACAAACATAACTGGGAAGCTATGTTCTCATAAAGCGTCCATTCATCTTCAAAAAACGTCTCGGCATCATACTTCTCGTTGACTTTAAACCTCTTGTTGAGATGCAACGTGAGAGTCTGGTAGCAAAAGCTTCCGTCTTTCTTAATAGCATACTCGGCTACCTTCTTAGCCATCGTCGTCTTCCCGATTCCAGCTTCACCAACAAGTAACACTCTTTGAGGACCATCTCCTTCAAGAGTTTCCACTATCTTCTCACACAATACATCATCCTTCTCACGTTTCTGTACTGATGGAGATGCAAAAGAAACTGTGGCAAACAAAACTCAGAATCAACAAATCGGTTATCAGTAAACCGTTCAAATTCGATTTCAAACTCAAAACTCAAAATCAAAGAAATTTTCAGCTCTCTTCTTAGAATTTACACATCTAAAGGGCGTAGAACTACACTGTTCTGAGGAAATCGAAAAAAAGCGATTTGAAAACGAAGAAGAGGAAGAAGAGAGTAGTGACCTTTCTTTTCCTCCGCCATGATCAGATTCCTTCGTGTTCGTTCTGGAGCACTTTGCCTTCACCACAAAGCCAAGTCAAGCTCTGCTCTCTCTCTCTTAAGCCATTTTGGGTAAGTTTTGTATTATAAGTCACGTTCAGTCTATAATATTTCCTTGTATTAGTTGTTGCTTATATACCCGTTGAAACAAGGGATTAATCATGGGAGATCACTAAAAAGTTTTGAGAAATTGATTAAATTGTCTAAAGTTGGTTACAAATTTTCAAAAATACACTTAAACAAAATATCCTAACATTTGATTTTAGAGTTTAACAATTATTATTTAAGGTTTAGTATTTAGAAGTATGAATGAATATTTTTATAGATGTTTAATAAATTATTTTAAAATATTATAAATGATTTACGTGAGTTAGTTCAAGTTTTCACAAATTTAAGGTTTTTAAAAATAATTATCATTTATGGTTGAACAGTGATATCGTGGTACAATCAAATTTTTCCCAAAATAAGTTATCACAAAATATACCTTTGAAATCAAATCAAATGATCAAAATAAATCATTAAAAAGCAAAATATATTTGTAACTCTTGTTGCTAAATAATCTAGACTTATAATTTAAATCTACGAAAAAAAAATTAAAATAATATTAAATATTGAAAAAAATAAAAAAAAAACAATTCCAAAGAGATTTTAAAAATAATTTGAAAAAGTTTCAAATATTCTTTTAAATTACAAAAATTATTTTTTAATATTGTTTATTTATATATAGAGAGAGTTGACATACAAATGTATTTTACTTCTTTAATAAAACTTATGTTAGTTTTTGAAAATTTACTTGAAATACTACAAATTGGATACCATATTCCAAACTACCTTAATATTAAAATTTAATGATACTATATAAGGTTTAATATTTATGGCTGTGATTGAGTTTATAAACTTAGAAAAATAACTTCTAACATTTATAAATAATTTAGAAAGGTTAGTTTAGTTTTTTTATAGTAAATTTGTAATATTTATGAAATAAACATTATTTAAAAATAAATTTGAAAAATGATATCAAGTTGTAGTAAAATTATAATTATGATTTAAAAATTTTAGTTTAAATTTGCATCATAAATTTACGATATTTGAAAAATATTCATCACTTAAAAATAAATTTGAAAATCAGTATCAAATTTGTGGTGAAAATAGAATTTCTCTTGACATTCATAAACTTGTATATGTAGTTAACTAATTGCAGGACTAATACATATTTGAAATAGAATTTCTAATTTTGAATATTGACAACTACTTCAGTTTTTTGGGGTAAAAACTACTTCAAAATTTGTAGATCATTTTAGATTTCTTAAATTTTTATGTTTTCATCTAATTTCCAGTAAATTTTAATTTACTATTCCGCGTATGATCTTAGTAAGTAAACATCCCTATACTATAAAATTAAAGACTATTCATTAGTCGACAAAAAAAGACTATTCATTAAATAATGAAGTCAAAACAATTATTGAGTACTGGTCTTTAATTATTGAGATCAGAAGTCATACCAAATCAAAGAGCGATCATGTTACATGTGTGATCATGTTTACATGTGTAACTTATAATTTAATTAAAAGATCTAAAATCTGAACAATTCAAGGTTCCCATGTGTTAGTCAAGAAAAAGAAAAAGAAGGTTCCCATGTGCAGATGCAGACGAGATCTTCTCTCGATCATATTCATGGTTAACAATATTTATGTATTCAATTAAGAATTGGTACAGCTAACCTCAAGTACAGATTATTAAACATACATATTTAATTATCTTATTTTACAGTACTTGGTATTCTGAATAGCGAATATCATAAATCCTACTGCCGCTAGGTATAGTCATTGTTTTATACAAATTAAATGTTACTTCCCAACCTGTATATATTTTTTCTTTGTCACTACATGAATATCATCGAGATTTTATAATTTAAAGAAACTATATAAAAACATGCCGGCAGCGAGTCAACACCTTGTTTTTTTTCCCTAGGTATTCTTTTTTACAAATTAAACTAAAAAATATATCAAACTAATAAATCATCCAAAATATTGGTTTGAATAACTCGCGTCTACGTTTTTTAAAAGATAATCTGAACAATTCAATGATTCCATGTGCATATATAACGATCCGATGCTTCCTCTCTAGACATGGCTAAGACTATATATATATATGGTATGTGACTGTGTCCTATCTCCAGACATTATTTAATAATTGATTTGCATATTTTTTATCATTCACATTTAATTTCAAACCAAAAAAAAATGACATGTTATTAGAAAAATGTGATATGACACTAGCCTAATTGTGATATGTACAAGTTTCTTTTATAAAATAATTTTTTTTTGATATATTTTTAAATATTGTAATGAGTCTAATGGCTATTATTTCTATATAACCATTAACGTAAGCTTACTATATAAATAGTTTTTTTTTAAATTAATATATATGTATATATATCACAATAATAAAAATAAGCTAAATATAACTACAAACATAGTTTTTTGCATCAACTTATATATCATATTCTCTATAAATATATATATTATACCAAATTAATTGGAAGTGTTACATCAACAAATAAAAAACTAAAAAAATAGAAATCAAGATATTGTTTTGCGATAGTCAAGTATGTTAATTACCTGTAAGTTGACAGCTCATTAGAGTTGAATTAAAATGTATTTTTTTTCAAATATGTGTTATCACGCACATTCAATTTCACACTAGGAAAAAATGATCATAGTCCGTTAGAGAAGGATATGTGACATGACACTAGCTTAATTTTATATGTACGATTCCTTATAAAATTATATTGTTAAAGTTTAATTGTTTTGATAATATGGCATATGAGTCTAATGACGATTTATTTCTATATCATCATTAATGTAAACTTACTAGTATAAATATTTATTTTGTAAGACTAAAATAATATTAGATAACTAATATAACTCAGTATATCACTACTAATTCTATGTATATATCTATATATAGTATAGTATCTATCACATTAATTCAGAAATAAGCTAAATATTAGATCACGAATATAGTTTAGATCAACTGATATATCATGGGATTCTCTATAAATTAATATAGCATTGATATCAAAATTAAGTTGAAGTGTGCATCACACAAATAAAAACTAAGAAAGCACTATCAAGATATTTTTTGGATAGTTCAAAATGATGTAAAATTTTAAATATGGCTAATTAAGTTAATTAATAAGTTTATTCTATGTTAAGGCATATTTTCTATTAGAAGAAGAAAAGCATCTTAAAATTTGTTAGAATTATAGTATGTAAGATAGCACACATATACATATATATAATATATATACATAGTTTTAAACTAGACAGATAAGAGATGATATTTAACTTAAGATAGATTATTAAATTTAATGATAATTAAAAACATTATTTTTCCAAATGTAATTTAACTATATTAAAATTTAAATGAAAAGGCAAATTCGAATACTTAAACCAAATCAAAAGGAATAACAATATAAACGTAACATCCCGAGTGTGATATGTACAAAGTCTTGAAGATAATTGATGATCCTCACCTAGATGTCACGGCAAGTTGACGTACCTTTCGTCGTCACTACATCCTGTTAAGCACTCCAGTTAAGCGTGCTTATCCTGGAGTAGTGAGAAGGATGGTGATCCTAGGAGTGGGTCGGGAGTGATCGCCGATACAGTGTACCTGTGTAAGTGAGGCGCATAATACACGGAGAGGTCGGTGTGTGATGCATGAGTCAGTACAACAATGATTCGCAGTCTTGAAGAAATTACGCACCGCGACCGTTGAGACGGATGGCCACGCGGCGCAGGAGAGCGCGTGGGTGGCTCCATTAGAGCCGTGGCCGTCGAGGCGTTATAAGTGGTAGATCAAATGGAGCTGTTTAGCCATCTCGGTTCTGACCCGAGAGCGTCTGAGGACCTGTCAGTCTGGCGCAACGAGCGGCGTTGCGTTCTTTGAGAGTAGGGTGAATTGTAACATCCCGAGTTGTGATAGTCGTAGCAAAGGCTTAAGGAATAGATGATGTGGCTAGCCGTATGGTCTACCAAGTTTGAACTTACCTTTTCTGTCAGCACATGCCGTTTAGAAGACTCCAGGTTAGCGTGCTTATGCTGAGTAGGAAAGGCATGAGTGACCTATGTCGGAGTGATTCCCGATACCCGTGTGAGGAGGTCAAAGACACGGGAAAGTTGCGGGGTGGATGAGTGCCCCTGGCCAGTAAAAAATCATGATTTCGAGCTTGGAAAAAATATGACATCACCGATCCGTTGAGACGGGAGTGACCCCACGAGCCGAGAGACCGGGCGCGATGGGTGCTCCTGTACCTGTGGGTGTCGGGGCGCTATATGGAATAATATATATATGTTTTTCAAACTGGTTGAAGTTAAAAGGATAATATAATATATCATGCTATAATGTATTTTTAAATAATAAAAGAATATATATTTATAATACTATTTCTGCGCATGACGCGAAGGGATAAAGTTTATGTGTTGATATAAAAATGAAATTAGCTAGATCATATCAACTCTTGTTGTAGTTCAACAATTAACATTTCTAGAATTATAGTCACACAAATAAGAATATATGTTTAAACACCTATTTGTATATAAGTTATTAACTGGCTCGTAATACACAATCACTAGAGGTAGATTTTCAGTTTTTGCAAGTCTCCGAGTGAGGCCAGGAACAAGAACAGCTAATCCACAACTACTAGTAGTAAGATGAATGAGCTGTATAAAGCCTACACAAGTCTACGAACTGACTTAACAAATTAAAAACGAATGGTCTTTGGTGTGGTTTATTTTATCTTTTTCTATGGTCTTATGTTATGCTACGGAGTTCAAGTATGAAAAGTCGTTCCGATTAGCCAAATCATCTTACTTGAGATAATGATGTAGGTCTAGTTACACTCACTTCTTGGATAATATAAGACAGTTATAGTATCATTTCTTATGATAGTCGTATCAAGCTATGAGAAATATATAATTGCAATCGAAACTTATTCCGGCCAGAGTGTGCGATAAGACTCGATTGAGTGTAGTGTGAGAGTGCATATCATTCGTGACATGCAATTATCCGCACTTAAGATAGATTATGGATATATTGGGTGTTGTTTGCAGAAATTACAAAGCTTTTAATATGTTTACCTATTTAATAACTCAAAACAATGGGTAGTTGTTAACTTGGGAAAATAACTGAAAGCCAAAATATGAACATCAATGAATTAAATAGAACTTGTCAGAATTTAAAGAATTCATGTATGGGCTTAGAAACCAGAATAATATTAGTACACAGACAATTTGATATATAGATATATATATATAGATTATAAATGGCAATAAATTTTAGTAGATAATAAAATCAATATAGATGAATATTTTGATTAGAATGAGTTTACACTTCTGTATGAATACATGATGAGAATCCTGTAGTGATAAATAGATTAAAAAGTGGTCTTCATAAGAGTAGACTACTAAAAGTTTTTACAGTTTAAACTCAAGAACTTCAGATTCAACACAAAGACTGAACAAACAGAAAAAAACATAAGAACAGCTTAAAACTGTGTTAGTTTATAACGTTGGTTCCA
>CAJHQP010001718.1:0-105474 GCA_905132765.1 Moricandia arvensis
ACCTCATCAATTCAAGTCTTTTTAGGTTTAAACTTGTGTCCAGCCCCCATTTATCTATTTAAAGAGCATCATGGGCGATAGTAACAAGTAAGGGAGTAAAGGCGATTTCCCCTCTCCACTTCATAATAAAGCTTAGTGTTCTGGTTCCAGATTCTCTCTAATCTCTCCCTTTCTTAATCCCTAAAATCTCTCTAAGTCTCTCCAAATCATTGTTTCTGGTTCAAATAAAAACTAAGTGAAACCAGATCCTTCCCTTCATCATTTTGATTTCTCTCTGTCCCTAAAGGGATTATCCATCACACACAACCTAAACACTCTCAAAATCTAACATTGTATCAGAGCCAGGTTCGCAAGAACCTGGTTCCTTCATCCGCTTAAGATCTAAGCTCACTCTCATGTCATTTCAAACCCATAATAACCTACTGTCCAGCCAGCTGATTCAACCTCTACAAGAAAGAGGTGTTCATCCTAGGCGTGCCCAGAAAGTGTTCTTGGTTCCCTATACTCTGTCATACCATCCAGAAGAAAGAAGAGTCTTGGATCCAGAAGTTATGAAGTGGATTAGCTACCTTCTTCCACAAACCAGTCCAAGCTTGTTCTTATTCAAATCCAGGAAGAAATGATACAAGCCTAAGCTATAAAAGGCTGTATGATCCTTAGTACAAGAGAAGGAGCCGATCTGCACAAGGGGGTGACTCATTTGGATTGATATAATCAACTAAAAGAATCCGAACAGAAGTAACTTGATGGATTGAAGTGCACCACACGAGGAATGGAGGCTCTCGTGATACAACACAAGGTTGCTCAAGGCCGTGGAGGTATTGGTCTCACAAGGTAGAGAGAAGGGAGGCAAATTCTAGAGAGAGAATTCTAGGATTTCCGAAGAAAAGGGTTTTTTGGTTTATTCAATACTGCCCAAAGGAAAGGGGGCTTGCAAAACTTATAAATAGAACTAAAGGAACAGGCTCCTCTAGGTCACGAAATAAAAACTATAGTTTAAAAATGGAAAGATAAAAAATGACATAATTCTTCATAACCTTGGACCGAGATAGCATCTAGGAAATATGTGAAGCAGATTGTGGCCTCTTTAAAAACCTTCCTCCGTAAAACCCACTGGGACAAAACCAAGAGCAAGGAAAAGAGCACACACAAGGAGATTGGCCTAGTTACTTGATCACTCCAAGAGTTTTGCTAGGCAAGTTGGTCTTCTATGGTAATGATCATCAGGTTGTTGTGGCTGTGGTTCAGAATGAGTGGCCAGAGATCTCCTCTTGATGCTTTGGTATGTTCAGCCGGTCCATCACCCTTCAAGCTTGGCTCTCCCATCTTGAGTTCATTGAGACATTGCCTTATGTCATTAAGTAAAAAGAAGGTAAGGACAATGTGGTGGCTGATGCCTTGTCTAGAAGGTATGTACTTCTTTTAGCTCTTGAAACAAAGTTGCTTGGTTTTGAATTTATCAAGGATTTATATGCAACTGATTCAGATTTCAAAGAGATTTTCAGAAAATGTTCAAAAGTGGCTTATGGCAAGTATTATCAAATTTCTGGATTTTTATGCTTTGATAACCGCTTGTGTGTGTCCCAATGTTCTTTGAGGGAGTTGTTTCTCAGGGAAGCACATGGAGGAGGTCTTATGGGACACTTTGGAATCAGAAAACACACAAGGTTGTGTATGAACATTTCATTTGACCGAGCTTGATGAAGGATGTGGAACGGATCTGTTGTGGATGTGTGGTTTGCAAGAAACCCAAGTGTAAAGCCCAAAACCTAGGTTTGTATTCTGCTTTTCCCATTCCTTCTCATCTGTGGGTAGAAATATCAATGGACTTTGTGCTTGGTATGCCTAAATCAAAATCTGGTAGATATTCTATCTTTGTGGTGGTTGATAGATTTTCTAAGATGGCTCATTTTATACCATGTAATAAAACTGATGATGCTGTGCACGTTGCTGATCTGTTCTTTAGAGACATTGTTAGGTTGCACGGAATGCCTAGGACCATTGTTTCTGATCGAGATGCTAAGTTCCTTAGTTATTTCTGGAAAACTTTGTGGTCTAAGTTAGGTACTAAATTGATGTTTTCCACTAATTGTCATCCTCAAACTGAGGTTGTGCACCTGACCTTGTCAGCATTGCTTAGATCATTGGTTTAAAAGAATTTCAGACTTTGAGAAGAATGTTTGCCTCATGTTGAATTCGCTTATAATCATTCCATGAATTCTTCTACCAAGTTTTCTCCTTTTGAGGTTGTGTACGGTTTCAATCCCTTACCTCCACTTGATCTTTTGCCTTTGCAAAAGGAAGGCAGACACGATTCAGAAGTTGCATGAGAAAAGCCGTGACAACATAAAATCCAAAACCGAGGTCTACACAAGAAAGGCAAACAAGAAGAAAAAGGAATTTGTCTTTGAAGAAGGCGATCTTGTTTGGGTTCATCTAAGGAAGGAACATTTTTCTGAAGAAAGGAATTTAAAACTCATGCCTAGGGTCGATGGTCCTTTTCAGATCCTTAGGAAGATCCAGGAAAATCCCTATCAGCTGGAATTGCAAGGTAAGTATTACATCTCTTCAAGTTTTAATGTTTCTGATTTATCTCTTTTTTGTGCAGATGATCCGGATTTGTGGACAAATCCTTTTGAAGAGGGAGGGAATGATGCGCCTCAGTACATGGATCAGTACATTGAACCTGCACCGTATGCAGATCAGGATGATTAGATTACCTCAACTGAGGTTCGCCCATCCGACCATACTAGAGAGACTGACCGAGCAGTGTACCAGATCGACCCGCGTACGTCCAACAAGGAGTTGAGGTTGGTTCCACAACCTGATGACCGATCCAACCGTCTCACAGACCGTCTTTCCCGACCATCTCGACATTCTATGGATGAAAGTCAAGCTAGACTTAGCATGGGTCGTGAAGAACCCGAAGACGGACGTACATTCACTCTTTTGGGCCGTTTTGTTCATCCAGATGAACGTGTCCACGAACTCCAGTCCATGTTCGATCTACTTATGGAATTTCATCATTCAAATTTCTCTAACGCAATGATTCTCCATCTATCTGAAGACTTAGGCCATTTTTAGACCAAACTCATTCATGAAAATCACTCTCGGCGGACCATCCGGACAGTACCATGTGTGTCCTTCTCTTTACCGCCGTGCACCCATCTGGTTCAGATGAACCTGGACAACAGGCAAAGGGTCATCTGTGGACCAGTATGGATTCGGATGAACCTGGATGGTAGACAAAGGGTCATTTTGACCAGAACATGAACTAAAGAGTCATTTGACCGTTTTTAGTCTTTGTTGCTTTTCCTAGGTGTGTTTTTCAACAAAGTTCTACATCTTTTTATATGCATTTTCTACTATAAATATGTAATCCTTCTTCACAATAAACTATTCAATTATCATCTTTGTTTTGAGTTAAACTCTTTGTTCTTTGAAGAACTTTTCTTTGTTTCTTGGTGAGTCATATCTAAGTTAAACAAATCCTCAAAATCCTTGGACTTGTGAGTCATATCAAGCACGACTAGAGATCCTTCTTTTGGTGGACTTGTGATCCATATCAAGCATCAATTGAAGTCGGGAATATCGGAGGTCTTCCGCAACCGTCGTGCGACCCTTCAATCCATCCAGTTCTCATTCGTGAATTCATATCAAATCCAATCCGGTCGAGTGATCCTATCTAGGGCGTATCACCGCCCGTCCGTACACCTCAACCCAAATTTTTCACATCTCCCAAACTCACCCAATAGTCGAACCAGGAAGTGTTTTGGGTCGACCATGTCTGCACGGTCCGTACAGTCAACCCTAGTTTTGCATATTTCGTCCAATGGCTCCCAAATCTTCCCAAACACTTCCTCCTTGATCATAAGCCCTTCTAAACCTTGTTATTGCTCATTATAAGCTTTTGGACCCTCCTTAGTCAGTGACCAGACTTCTAATGGGGTTTGGCCCTAACTTTGCACATGACCATTAATGGTCCATTTCTCTCTTCAGGTTTAACAACTATCTGATCTAGAAATTTTAAACTTGGCATAATAATGCTTAGTCACATAAGATTGAAATTTTTTGAATGCATCATGGACCCTATCTTTTGAAGGTATGAGCGTTAACAAGGTATATTTTGATTGTTCATCAATGAATGTGACAAAATACTTATGATTATCTCTAGATATGCAAGGTGGAGTCGAAACATCGTAATGAATCAAATCAAAACAATTCTCAGAAACAGTAGATGATCTCAGAAAGACAGTCTTACAATGCTTGCTTAAATTGCAAGCTTCACACTCATTATTTTCAAAAACAATACGTGGTAACATCAAGTTTGAAGCTCTAACATGAGGATGTCCTAGTCTAGCATGCCACAAAGAATTCTTATTCAAAGTAGAAGTAGAAGTAAATGAACAACTAAAATCAGAAACATGAGCAAGCTCTTCAAGCAAATATAACTCGCCCGTGGTAACTCCTTTTCTAATCAACTGGTTGCTCTCAGTATCCTAAAACTTCACATCATTAGGACTGAATATGACATTACAATTTAAATCAGTAGTACATTTCACAATAGGCAGAAGCTTTGATGTGAATTCAGGCGTGTAGAAAGCTCTAGAGTTCTTACTAAACAGTTTCAGATTACCTATTCCTCTAATAGGTATCTTATCACCATTAGCAATCATAACATGACCATAAGCTGGTTCAATATCGTTAATCAAATGAGTGTCACTTATCAAGTGATGAGAAACACCAGAATCTACTATCAAAGGTTTCAATACGCTACTGGCAGTATGAAAAGCAATACTAGGAGATGTGGAAATAGGACTTGATCTAGCACTTATACTTTCATTTCCAACCATCCTACCAGTTCTATCAGTCCTAACAGCATCATTCATATCTCCTGGACTACTAGCAATCATGGACGCACCAACAGAATATCCATTGAGGTTACCAAAGGTGTTACCATTCTCCTTGATAATTTTGATGAGAGCTTCAATGTCAAACCTCCTTATGTAGTCTTGATTATTACTCATGCTGGTGCTTCCAGTGTAGCCGACCAGGGACTTTCCATCACCTGTCTTGCTCCTATCACCATCATTTGCCTTTCTTGTACGAACACCATTTTAACCTTCAGAGATATGAGCTCTAGCCTCCCTCTCCTTCATGAACTTAGCCGGCTTGAGATGGGGGTGAAAGATCCAACACAGACTCTTCTTGTGACCATGCTTCTTTCATTGATCACAGTTTCCATTGAACCTCCTTTCTTCATACTTGTTGTAAGCAGCCTTATTAGCTAGTGGAGTATATTCCTGATCAGTTTGCGCAGCTTAATTAGCTAAGGAGAACTATCCTTTGCCTCCAAATACCCCAATAGAACCTTGTTCCTTCTGTATCTGAGCACAAACATCCTCCAGAGATGAATGTTTCTCAGCTCTCAAGATGTGCTTGATGAGGCTTGTAAGATGGATATAGGGAGAGTAAGATTCCAAAGACTTTGTCTTGCTCACGCCTCTCATTCAGCTAATCAGGATCAATTGTGCTTGGCCTCAACATCGCAAGTTTTGTCCACAGTGCCCGGAACCTCCCAAGGTGCTTAGTGAACTCCATATCCTCTTTCACTAGCACATCGATTTCTCTCTTCACTTCAAACACTCTGCTCAAGTTTGAAATGTTTCCATACACCTTCTTCAGAGTATCCCAGAGATATTTTGCAGTTTCACAGTAGCTATAAGCCTCCATGATTGAAGTCTCAAGAGATCCCTGAAGTAGTGACATTACCATCATATCCTCTTGCTGCCACTTCTCCACTTCACTTGTAACACCTTCAGTGTCACCTTCTTGAGTAATGAGCCTTGGAATCTCACCATATGTAATATGATTCCATAGACCCTTACTTCCCACAACATTCTTCACTAGGCGAGACAACAACATATAGCTACTCCCCTTGAGAGTAATAGGAACCTTCATGTTAACACTCTCCATTTTCAAACAGCTTGACTTCAAAAGCTTGGTAAAGATGAGATCTTGGACTTAGAACTAGACTGAACCCAGAAACGTGTAGGAAGGATGAGTCTTTGCAAGGATGAACTTGAAAGAACTCAAGATTTCGCAGCAAACAAGCTTCAATCTTCAGGCTTTTACCCGGATCTACAAAGAACCACCTTTGATCTTCAAAAAGCTTTGACCTTGAACTTCTTCAAATGATGAACACAAGCCCAAATTATCACGAACCTGGCTTTGATATCATAAGATCTTTTTATATCTTGATAGAAAATAACCAGAAAGAGATTTAGAAGAGATTAGAAGAGATTTGGAAGAGATTTATATCGACCAAGACTAAGAATAAGGAAGATTGATGAAGAACATTTTGAGACTGAAAATAGAGAGAACTGTCTGGTTTTCTTCTTGATGTTTGACAACAATATAGAGAGACTACAATGGTTTTCAGAGACAAAAGGAAGGGAAATGTGTGGCTCTGGTCAAGGGAAGGAGCGCCTAATTTGAATCCAAGTAAGGCTGGCCATGCAAATGGTATCAGCATCTTTGACAAAATGCTGATCCTTTCCAGCTTGTGCCAGGCTGTCCACGCGGGCCTTATCCTCCTTTCCAACAGATGGATAATGGTAACTGAATAAGGTAAGTAGATAGGAAACTCTTCTTTTACCCGGGTAAGTAATTTTCCCTTGGTCGAGGTTTTGGCCGACCCAATCCTATACGGACCCATACGGCCTGTACGGACTATACGTCATGGTCGGCCCAAAACCTTATCTCCCTTTCTTTTTCTCTTAACCCAAATAGGAGCTTCAACTTAACAATTCTGGTGCATATCATCATATTGTTAGTGATGCTAGGATGATAAAGGACATATAACCAGCTTTAGGACATGTTCTGATTGCTAATGGTGATAAAATACCAATCAATGGAATATGGAACTTGAACTTATTTGAAAAAGAATCTAAAGCTTTCTATATGCCTGGTTTTACTTCTAATCTCTTATCTGTCAAACGTGTGACTAGTGATCTTAATTGAAATGTTACCTATATATGTTTGAAGAGATCAAACCTCTTTCTGATTATTACTGCTCATTTAGTTCTATTCCTGTTAAGAATAATGAAGCTTTATGGCATGCTAGACTAGGACACCCTTATCATGACGTATCAAAGGGATGGTCCTGGTCAAGGTGTTTGGATGGGCTGAAACAAGAGCACATAGATTTTGGGATATTGTGATGCAGATTGGGCTGGTGATAGAGTGGAAAAGAGGTGTACTTCAGGCTATTGCACTTTCATATGAGACAATCTCGTTACTTGGAAGAGCAAGAAGCAAACGGTGATATCAGGTTCAAGTTCTCAGGAAGAGTATAGATCAATGAGGAAGCTTACAAGTGAGCTCATTTGGATCAGGAACATCCTGAGAGACTTGGACATAGAGACAACATCACCAATCACAATGTATTGTGATAATCAGGCAGCTATCCATATAGCCTCAAACTCTGTGTTTATTGAGAGGAGAAAGCACACTAAGGTGGATTGTCGCAAAGTGAGACAAGCTGTGGAGCAACAGATCATATTAACTTGCAACACAAGGAGTGAAGATCTTCTAGCAAATATCTTCACCAAGGGAGTAAGCACCAAAGTTTGTGAGTCCATCCATCCAAGGTTGGGACTCGTAGACTTGTCAAGATCATGATCCTCTTAGCCATGAAGCATCTACTCTTTTTCCTTTGTGTGTGTTTATCCCATTGGGTTTTGCAAACAAAGTTTTTAATGAGGGATATCTTCTTGGAATCCAAGCTTAACCATGCTGTATAGCTAAGCTTGAGGGGGACTATTGACAAAGGATATTAAAAAAATAAGAGGAAGAGAGGAGCTGGAGAAGAACCAGATTCGAGCTTACTTGAGAAAAAAACTCATCCTTACAACTCGTAGTACCACAAGTCACCAACACCTAAGCTAACTTGCCTTAGGAGCCAAGTGATGTTTAAAGTCGACAAAGGCAACAAGAAGATGGAGAGGACCGTTGGAGATAGTTGGGAAGTCAAGAATGAATATAAAAAGCATAGTCACATATTCCAGATCTGATCCTACCTTTTGGGACATGTCACTATCATGCCTTGAGAAGAACAGACTTGTTTATTCATTTCCAATAGTTTATTCATTTCCAATAGTTTATTCATTATGTACTTAGGCTAGATATAATTTTTATTGTTTCTGGAGTGAGGCAACTTGTCTACCTCTCTTTCTTTAAATACGTGTATCATGTTACACATTCAGATTAAGGGAAACAATTATTTTCTTTACTCTCTCTCTCATTACACTCTCTACCTCACAAATTATTTCCCTCTCTCTCTTGTTCTTGAGCAATATCTCTCCTATTCTTCATTAACTTTCATGGTATCAGAGCCTTAAGCTCTTGAGAACCTAATACACTTCTGCAAACACTCTTTGTTTACCTTTCTCTTTAGATTCATCCAATTTTCTTAAATTTCTCTGGATAATAAATTTGTGTTCTTGAGTGTTCCTGAATTTTTCTTCAAAGATTCTTAAGAGAAAAGTTGCTTCCTTCAGGAACATATTAAGAGAAAAGGAGCTTCCAAGGTGTGATGAAGTATGTGCTCAACTTCAGAAGCATATAGGCTCAGATGGACTCTTTGGTTGTGGAAAAGGGGAGCCGTCTATGGCACACAAGGCTAAGAAGGTGGAAAGTGCATCAGCCAACAAAGCTTACTTCAAACCAAGGGGAGGAGGAGACAAGACAGTGACTAGTGAACATTGAAGGAAGCAAGGACACTCCAAAACCAACTGTTGGATCTTACATCCTCATCTCAGGCCAGCCTCAGCCAACAAGTACAGCCAGGCCAGAGCCTATGAAGCAAGAGTTAAGGAGCATCCAACACCAAGGTCCATGCGCACGGGAGATGATGGGAGAGCTTTGATCTCTACCACTCACACTGGTGGCTCCACCACTCATGCCATGTCTCAGACATCTCATGAGGATGCATACATCCGCAAGTCATACATTGAGGCCTTATTCAAAGCTCTCAATGCAAATTCTGATAACCAAAGTATTAATGCTCTAAATTTTATCCACAATGCATCTCACACTGCTAGGCCATTGATCATTGATTCAGGAGCTTCTCATCATATGATTAGGGATGCTAGTCTGATTGGTGATGTTAAACCTGTTGTAGGAAGTGTTGTGATTGCAAATGGTGATAGAATTCCAATAGAAGGAGTAAGATATCTGAAATGGTTTGATAAAGAATCTCAAGAATTTTATATGCCTACCTTTGCTTCTAACCTTTTATATATGAAGAGAGCAACTAATGATATAAATTGCAATGTTATTTTTAATTCTAACGATGTCTGCTTTCAGGATATTAAGACAGTAAGATGCTGGAAAAAGATGTGAACAATGGAGAATTGTATTTCCTTGAAGATACCAATCTTAGATCATATTCTACTTATGCGTTTGATTCTGCTTATGTTTTAGCTAATGATGTGTTATGGCATGCTAGATTAGGCTACCCTCATTCTCATGCTTTAAGATAGATGTTACATAATCTATCTTTGCAAAATGAAACTTGTGAAGCCTGTATTCTTGGTAAATATCATAAATCTGTTTCTCTTCATCTATGACTATTCATGAGAATTGTTTTGATCTAGTTCACTCTGATGTTTGTACTGCACCTTGTATTTCTAGAGAAAACAATAGATATTTTATGACATTCATAGATGAAAAATCAAAATATACTTGGCTCACTCTGATTCAAAATAAAGATAGAGTTTTATAAGCTTTTATTAACTTCCAAAACTATGTAACTAACCATTTCAATTCCAAGATCAAAATTTTTAGGTCTGATAATGGGGGAGCATACACTAGCAATGCCTTCAAACAACACTTAGCAAAACATGGCATTATTCACCAAACAAGCTGCCAATACACACCGCATCAAAATGGAGTGGTTAGAAGAAAAATCGCCACCTTATGGAGGTTGCAAGGAGCATGATGTTTCATACCAATGTCCCAAAGAGATTTTGGGGAGATGATGTGGTTTCTGCATGCTACCTTATCAACAGAATCCCAACCAAAGTCCTCGAAACTAAACCTCCCATTGATCACTTCCGTGTGTTTGGGTGTGTTTGTTATGTCTTGGTACCAGGTGAACAAAGAAACAAGTTTGATCCCAGGAGTGCCAAAGCTATGTTCATATGGTACTCTCACACGCAGAAAGGGTACCAGTGCTATGTACCAGACTCAAGAAGGGTGATGGTCTCAAGGGATGTGAAGTTTGTTGAATCAAATGGGTAATATGATGAGAAGAGCTGGGAAAACCTTAGAGATCTCTCACATGGACCATCTGATAGGGCAAACAACCTGAGAACTATTTTGGAGAACTTCGGGATCAGCCAGTCTAAGAGCAGTGTGGTGCCAACAGCATCTCCATCCCCACCAGCTTCTGAGAGCAATCAAGAAGCAGCACCAGTTGTTGAGATAGTCCATCCTGATCCTGAAGGGAGGGAAATGAGCATGAATCAACACCAAAAAATGATTCAGCGTCAGCACATGATAAAGATGGAGCAGAATATGACCACTCTAGTGTAGATCAGTATAATGGTGATCAAGGACAAGAAGAAGCAGTGCTGGATGAGCAGATTCAGTCATTGAGAAGGAGTACCCGAGTTAGGAAAGATCCATCAAATTAGATCAACACGAGAGTATACTTCAACATAAATGCAGTGGCTCATCTTATCCAAGCAGCTTGCTCCTTTGCTAGCTATCCTCAAGAGCATGTAGATTTCATCACCAATCTTGATCAAGAATATGTTCCAAAGAATTATGAGGAAGCTATGGCTCATGAAGAATGGAGAGAGTCTATTGGAGATGAAATCAATGCCATGATCAAGAATGATACTTGGTATGAAACTGAGCTCCCCAAAGGAAAGAAAGCAGTGACAAGTCGCCTGCTCTACACCATCAAGTTCTTGGCTAATGGAAAGCCCGAGAGGAGGAAAACAAGACTAGTTGCAAGAGGATACACCCAAGTCTATGGAGAAGACTACCTAGATACCTTTTCACCAGTAGCTAAGCTCCACACCATAATGATTCTTCTCTCATTGGCAGTAAACTTGGAATGGAATTTGTGGCATATGGATGTCAAGAATGCATTTCTTCTAGGAGAGCGGGAGGATGATGTTTACATGAGACGACCACCTGGTATGGAGGACATCGTCAGATCAGGAAATGTTTTAAGATTGAAGAAAGCAATCTATGGATTATAACAGTCTCCAAGAGCTTGGTCCCATAAACTGAGTACAACTCTCAATGGAAGAGGATTTGTAAAATCAGAAGCTGATCATACTCTCTTCATCCTCACAACCAAGCAAGGAATTGTGGTGATTCTGATATATGTGGATGATATTATCATCACAGGAAGTGATATGGAAGGTATCATCTCTACTAAAGCTTTTCTTAAGTTACATTTGATATTAAAGATTTGGGTGAGCTAAAGTACTTTCTACGGATTGAGATATGTCGCTCTAAAGAGGGGTTGTTATTATATAAAAGAAAGTACACACTTGATCTTTTAAATGAGGGAGGAAATCTTGGAGCAAGAGTAGCTAAGACACCACTTGAAGAAGGTTACAAAGTCTTGCGTGAGGGGGAGTTTGAGGATACTCCATTTGGCGACTTCAAGCTCTATAGAAGGATGGTTGGGAAGCTGATCTACGTCACCATTACAAGACCAGACATCTGCTTTGGTGTGAATTAAGTCAGAAAGTATATGCAAGCACCAAAGGTTCATCATTTAAATATGGTGGAGAGGATCATAAGGTATCTAAGAGAGGCTCCTGGTCAAGGTGTTTGGATGGGCTGCAAAAAGAGCACAGAGATTGTAGGATATTGTGATCCAGATTGGGCTGGTTATAGAGTGGACAGGAGGTCTACTACAGGCTATTGCACTTTCGGCGTCAATCTGGTTACTAGGAAGAGCAAGAAGCAAACTATGATATCATGTTCAAGTGCTGAGGCAGAGTATAAATCAATGAGGAATCTTACAAATGAGCTCATTTGGATCAAGAACATCCTGAGAGACTTGGACATAGAGACAACATCACCAATCACAATGCATTGTGATAATCAGGCAGTATCCATATAGCCTCAAACTCGGGGTTTCTTGAGAGAACAAAGCACATTGAGGTGGATTGTCACAAAGTGTGACAAGTTGTGGAGAAACAGATCATATTACCTTGCTACACAAGGAGTGAAGATCAACTAGCAGATATCTTCACCAAGGGAGCAAACGCCAAAGTTTTTAAGTCCATCCATCCAAGGATGGGACTCGTAGACCTGTCCAGATAATGATACTCTTAGCCATGAAGCATCTACTCTTTTTCCTTTGTGTGTTTTAATCCCATTTGGTTTTGGCACACAAATGTTTTAGTGTGGGATGTCTTCATGGAATCCAAGTTTAACCATGTTGTAAGGCTAAGCTTGAGGGGGAGTATTGACAAAAGATATGAAAGAGATAAGAGGAAGAGAGGAGCTGGAGAAGAAGCAGATTCTAGCTTACCTGAGAAAAAAGCTCATCCGTACAATTCCTAGTCCCACAAGTCACCAACACCTAACCTAACTTGCCTTGGGAGCCAAGTGATGTTTAAAGTCGACAAAGGCAACAAGAAGAAGGAGAGGACTGTTGGAGATAGTTGGGAAGTCAAGAATGAATATAAAAAGCATAGTCACATATTCCAGATCTGATCCTACCGTTTGGGACATGTCACTATCATGCCTTGAGAAGAATAGACTTGTTTATTCATTTCCTTTAGTTTATTCATTATGTACTTAGGCTAAATATTATTTTTCTTGTTTTTGGCGTGAGGCAACTTGCCTACAATTCTTATCTTTACTCTCTCTCTCTCATTACACTCTCTCCCTCACGAATTATCTCCCTCTCTCTCTTGTTCTTGAGCAATATTTCTCATGTTCTTCATTAATTTTCATATAGTGCCAAGCTTAAAATTTTTTGATCAGCTAATTAAGGGGAGTACACAAGCAATGCATTCAAAGATCAGTTAGCCAAACAAAGGATCATTTATCAAACAAGTTTTCCTTACACGGCACAACAAAATGGGGTAGCTCAGAGAAAGAATTGATAATTGATGGAGGTTGCAAGTGAAATATTAAGAGAACAAGAGTATTAGAGAAGAATCCGAGAGAAAAAGTGAAGAGAATAAGAGATTTAGATGAGAGAATAATTAATGATCATGATGAACAAGAGAGAGAGTGACTCGAAATGTTTTCTTGTTTATTAATCTGAGAATGAGTTACAATATATAGAGAGAGGGGAAGCTTAATGCTTAATCCTATCTGTAAACGGTCACAAGAGAGATGGTGATTAAGGGGTAAGCGTGGATGCACCAAGGAGAGAGCACACCTGGTTTTTAATGCATGGCTAAGGTTGCTTGATGCCTTTGGAATCTTGACCAGATGCCTTCTCCTTTCCAGCTCGAGCCAGGCTGTCGTGGTCAAGCCTTATCTTATTCTTTATCCGCAAGATACTCTTCTTTACCGGGTAACCATCAAGTTAACTTCTCCTTTTACCTTGCACTCGTTTACCTTAGCTTCCCTTCTTCCTTGCAACCCAAGCTTAACCCTTGTCTTGTACGGATTGAGAGTTGTACGGCCAAAGTCCATCCGTACAACTTCGCCCTATTTTTTCACAAGACTAAAATACATTTTGGCCGAGCCTAAACAGGTTTTCGTCGAGTGGTCCGTACAGTCCGTACTGTTCGTACACTTCACCCTAAACTTGCACAACCCTTTCGTTGATCCCATTTCTCAGCCTTAGGCACTTCAACCCCTCTTCTTTATTTACTCAGATCAACAGCAAGGTCTATGAAGTTCCACACCAATGTGCCAAAACGTTTTTGGGGTGATGGTGTGGTCTCAACCTGCTACTTGATCAACCGGATTCTAACCAAGATTCAACAAGACATCTCACCTTTTGAAGTCCTGAACAAAAAAAAGCCATCTCTGGATCATCTGAGGGTGTTTGGTCGCCTTTGTTTTTTCTTGGTACCCAAGGAGTTAAGGAAAAAACATGAAGCTAAGAGTACAAGATAAATGTTCATTGGGTACTCTCCTACCCAAAATGTATACAAATGCTATGATCCCATGGCCAAAAAGGTTAATATTTCCCGAGACGTCAAGTTCATTGAAACAAAATGGTACTATGAAGAAGGGAAGTGGGAAGACTTGGAAGATCTATCAAGAACTTCGTCTAATAAAGCCACTAGTCTCCGGTTGATTCTTGAAAGTCTTGGGATCAAACTTACCCAGGATCAAAGCACTGGCAGTAGAACCAGTCCGGAAGCTGAAGAGGAAGTTGACACACCCCATCTTAATCATGAGGGGGGAAATTATCCTGAAGAAGAAGAGGCCTATGAAGGTGGAAGTTTAGGCAGTCACGATGAAGATGTGGTAGAAGAAGAAATTGCTAGAGCTAATGATGGACCAGCAGAAGTTCAAGAGGAAATAGAGACTGTAGTGCAACCAGAACCAAGGAGGAGTACAAGAGTGAGACGTCCACCATCCAACTGGGTTTCTACTACACTAGATTCTACTACAATGCCCAAGCTGTTGGGAAAATATAGAGATTTCTTTCTGGTTTGTGTAGGGAGAATGAAAAACAGCAACAACATGAGAGAGAAAGAGAAGGATTTCACCAAGAATAAGAGAGAGAGAGAGAGAGAGGAAATCTATTTCCTTGGATTAATTTAGTTCTGGATACCAGGAATTAATGGACATACAAAATGACAAAGATATGAATAAACAAAGACTGTCCAGAAGAGACAAAAGCTCTCCCAGGTTGGGTGAAAGTGGCAGCTCTTCTATCTCTTTCCTTCTTAACCGAATATGTGATCCTTCCTTGTCTCTTGCTCCCAACAGCTATATTTTGAATTCAAACCTTCCTGAAGGCTTCTGGTTACTCAAACTTTCCTTCCAAGTTAGGTTAGGTCGTCCTCAACTCAATTGGTTCCATATTGGCTTTGGTTCTCCATAACTCCATCTTATTTTTTCTTCATCTCAACACTCCCCCCTCAAGCTTGACATTAGGTGCTGGTCAAGCTTGGAACCATGAAGAAATTCCCTCATTAAAACCTTAATGTGCAAAACCCAGTGGGACAAAAACACACCAAGGAAAAAGAGTAGAAGTCTTCATGATAGGAAAGTCAGTGAGATGTGAGGTCTATGAGTCCCAACTTAGAGTGGATGAACTCACAGACTTTTGTGCTTGCTACCTTTGTGAAGATGTCAGCTAGCTGGTCTTCACTTCTAGTGTAGAAAGGTAGGATGACTTGTTTCTCCATTGCTTGTCGCACTTTGTGGAAATTTACTTCAATAAGCTTTGTCCTCTCATGAAACACTGAGTTTGTAGCTATGTGTATTGCCGCTTGGTTACCACATTGCATGGTGATTAGAGTTGTTGTCTCAATGGCCAAATCCCTCAGTAGGTTCTTGATCCATATGATTTCACTAGTGAGCTTCCTCATAGCTCTATACTCTGCGTCAGCACTACAACATGACACTACCTTCTGCTTCTTACTCTTCCAAGATACCAAGTTGCCTCCAATGAACGTACAATACCCAGTAGTTGATCTCCTATCAACTCTATCTCCTATCCAATCAGAATCACAATATCTTACACCCTCAGTTGCTGCCATTGTAACCCATCCAAACTCCTTGACCAGGAGTTTCTCATATATACCTCAGGATCCTCTTTACCATGTTCCATGGATGAACTTTAGGAGCTTTCATGTGCTGAATGACTTGGTTCACAACAAAACAAATTCAGGTCTTGTTATGGTCAGATAGATGAGCTTCCCAACCATTCTTCTATACTTCTTGACATCCTTAAATGGAGTGTTCTCAAAATCCCCCTCTCACAGCACTTTGTAGCCATCTTCAAGAGGAGTCTTCGCTGCTCTTCCTCCACAGTATCCTGCCTCACTCAACAGATCCATTGCATACTTCCTTTGAGACAGAAATAGTCCTTCCTTGGATGTACACACTTATATTCCAAGGAAATACTTCAGCTCTCCAAGATCCTTGATGTGAAACACTGATTTCAGGAATGCCTTAGTGGCCTGAATTCCTTCCTTGTCGCCTCATGTGATGATAATATCATCTACATATATCAGGCCTTGTGGACCAGTCAGCATGAAGAGAGTATGATCAGCTTCTGACTTCCTAAATCCTCTTCCATTCAATGTGGTGCTTAGCTTGTGATACCAGACCCTTGGTGATTGCTTCAAGCCATGTATTGCTTTCTTCAGCCTCAATACATTCCCTGGTTTAACCAAGTTCTCTAGATCTAGAGGAGGATGCATATAGATCTCATCTTCTAGTTCTTCTTGCAGAAAGGAATTCTTCACATTCATTTGCCACAAATCCCATTCCAAGTTAGTAGCAATTGAGAAAATGATTCTAATGGTTGTTAAACCTGAAGAGAGAAATGTACCACTAAAGTACATGTGCAAAATTAGAGCCAAACCCCATTAGAACTCTGATCAAGGACTAAGGAGGGTCCAGAAGCTAGTGCTGAACCAGATCAAGGTTCAAGAAGGTCTTATGATCAAGAAGGGAGTGCTTGGTGTCAGAATGAGAGATTTAGAAGTATATTTACTGCTGGAGAATGAAGTACATGAAGAAAAAGAGAGAGAAAGAGAGAGAGAGAGAGAGAGAGAGAGATGGATTTCGAAATTCAAAGAGAGAGAAGGAGAGAAATGATTTCCTTGCTTGATATTGTTTCTTATTACATGTTTATATAGGCAGATACTAATCTAGCTAGGTGACAAGAGAATACAAATAACAAATGAGATAGAATAGGACAAGAAGATCTTGCAGCAAAAGTGAAAGTGACAGGCCATCTTCCTCTCTCCTCCTTAACCAAACATGTGATCGTTGCTTTTCTTCAGCCCCCAACGGATCTCTGCCTAGTCAAACCTTCCTGAGAGCTTCTGGTAACCTAGACAATACATTTACACAAGTCTCATTCAGTTTCTTGCCCTCCAAGTGAGGTTAGGTCGAGAATCTCAATACTGTACGGACAACCTGATTTTACTTGATCCAGATTGCTTCTATCTCTTCTTCAACTCTAGCTTATTTCTTCTTGATGTCAACACTCCCCCTCAAGCTTGAAAATAGGGATTGGTCAAGATTGGAAACAATGAAGCATTCCCTCATTAAAACCTTAACTTGGAAAAACACGTGGGATAAAAACCAAGTCAAGGACAAGGAGTAGAACACTTCATTCCAAGAGGATCAGTGACAAGTGAGGTCAATGAGTCCAAGATTTGGATGGATGGACTCACAAACCTTTCTACTAGCCGTCTTGGTGAATATGTCAGAAAATTGATCTTCACTCCTAGTATATCATGGAAGGATGAATTGCGGCTCCACTGCCTGTCTCACCTTGTGACAATCCATTTCTATATGCTTAGTCCTTTCATGGAAGACATAGTTGGATGCAATATGTATTGCTGACTGGATATCATAATGCATAGTCATTTGAGAGGTTATCTCTATGCCCAAGTCCCTCAGCAGTCCCTTGATCCATATAAGTTCACTAGTAAGCTTCCTCATAGATCGGTACTCTGCCTCAACACTTGAGCAAGAAACAACCTTTTGCTTCTTGCTTTTCCATGTAACTAAGTTTCCTCCAATAAAGGTACAAAAACCTGTTGTTGATCTTCTATCTACTATGTCTCCATACCCCACGACCTCAGTGTTTCCATTGCAATCCATCCATACACATTAACCAGGAGCTTCTCTCAAGTATCTCAAGATCCTCTCAACCATGTTCCAGGGATGAACCTTAGGAGCTTGCATGTGCTGACTGACTTGATTCACAGCAAAGAAAATGTCTTGTCTTGTGATGTTCAGATATATGAGTTTCCCAACGATTCTTCTATACCTCTTGACATCATCAAATGGAGTGTCTTCAAACTCCCCCTCTCGCAGCACTTTGTACCGATCTTCAACTGGAGTCTTACCTGGTCTTCCTCCAAGGTTTCCTGGATCCATAGCATACTTCCTTTGAAACAGGAACAGTCCTTCCTTGGATCTACACACTTCAATTCCAAGAAAATACTTGAGCACTCCAAGGTCCTTGATGTCAAAGACTGATCTCAGAAATGCCTTCGTTGCCTGAATCCCTTCTTCGTCACTTCCTGTGATGATAATATCATCTTCATATATAAGGATAGCAACAATGCCTTGGGGACGAGTAAGTGAGAAGATAGTATGATCAGCTTTTGATTTCTAAACCCTTTTTCATTCAGAGTGGTGATTAGCTTGTGATACCAAGCCCTTGGTGATTGCTTCAAGCCATAAATTGCTTTCTTCAACCTTAACACATTCCCTGTTTTGACCAAATATTCTAGACCAGGAGGAGGATGCATGTAGACCTCATCTTCCAACTCTCCTTGCAAGAAAGCATTCTTCACAATCATTTGCCAAAAGTCCCATTCCAAGTTAGTAGCAAGTGAGAAAATAATCCAAATGGTGTGAAGCTTTGCTACTAGTGCAAAGGTATCCATATAATCCTCTTCATATGTCTGAGTGAATCCTCTTGCAACTAACCTAGTGTTGCGCCTCTTCAGAGTTCCATCTGCTATGTATTTTATGGTGAAGATCCATCTACTAGTTACCGGCTTCTTCCCCTTAGGAAGCTCAGCCTCATACCAAGTATCATTGACTATCATAGCATTGAATTCATTCCCAACAGAGTCTCTCCACTCTTCAAGCTTCATTGACCCCCCATATGACCTTGGGTTATACTCCTGATCCAGTTGGCCAATAAAGACTTGGTGTTCTTGTGGGTATTGAGCCAATGAGCATACTGCCTGTATAGGATGAGCCACTAAGTGAGGGTTGAAGTAAACCCTTGTGTTGATCCAATTTGAAGGATCCTTTCTCAGCCTCGTACTTCTCCTAAGGGGCTGAACTGGTTCCTGTTCTGCTTCCTCATCAGATTCTGTTTCATCATTCTGATGCACTGGTTCTTCTTGTTCTTGTTACCTTACATCCTGATCATGAGTTTCTTGTTGATTCCCCCTTCAGAATAAGAATGAATAGTTTCTACAGCTTCATCAACCCCATCTTCATCAACGACAACCTCTGGACCAGGTGCAGCTTCAAGGGAATTCTTTCTTGTTTCTTGATTCGCATCAGGCATGGCAATACCAAGACTCTCAAGTATGATCCTGAGGTTTGTGGATTTTTCTGATTCTTGAGACAAATCCTTCAAACCATACCAACTCTTTTCCTCGTAGTATCCATTTGTCTCCACAAATTTCACATTTCTTGATATTAACACCCTTCTTGACATTAGATCATAGCACTTATAGCCCTTTTGTGTTGGAGAGTATCCAATGAACATAGCTTTTGAGCTTTTAGCATCAAGCTTGTTCCTTTTCTCCCCTGGTATCAACACAGAATATAGGCACCCAAACACACGCAAGTGGTCCAAAGGTGGCTTGAACTGGTTTAGGTCCTCAAAAGGGGACATGTCATTGAGGACTTTAGTTGGAGTCTTATTGATCAGATAACTAGCAGACATCACTGTAAGATTAAGTAAGTTTAGAGGAGATTAGACTGAAGAACAGCAAGAACATGAAGAATAAATAAGAAAGAGAGAGAGAAAGAGAGAGAGAAAGAGAGAGAGTGATTCGTAGAGAGGAGAGAGAGAGAGTGATTCGTAGAGAGGAGAGAAGGGAGAGTAAACTAGAAAGAGAGGAGTAATTCTCCTTGCTTAGAAGAGTTCCTAGGTACATACTATAAATAAAAAAGGCAGAAGACTTAAAAGAATAAAATAAGGTTCTTGTCTTCTGCCATAAGAAGACAAGGAAGGCTCGGCCAGACCAACAGAAAGGGACATATCCACTGTTTAAATGTAAACTTAACCCAGCATGTGAACACCTTCTCCAACGGCTCTCCCCTTCTCTTGCTGACCTGAATACTATTTAAATAAGTCTTCCCTTTATCTCTGGAACCAGGCAGATGAGAAGCTTATCCCTGAAGTTAGGTTTAGGTGGAATATATGTCAAACTGTACGGACAGTCTTGCATCACAAGTAACTGAGTTTCTTCTCTTCTTTGTCTACTCTGATCATTGTAACTTCCTCTCTTCTGGTTATTCATCTCAATACTCCCCCTCAAGCTTGACCATAGGGACTGGTCAAGCTTGGAAGAATGAATAACCTCCATCATTAAAACTTTAATGTGTAAAACCCAGTGGGAGAAAAATACATCAAGGAAAAAGAGTAGAGGTCTCCATGCAAGGAGAGTTAGTGAGCGGTGAGGTCTATAAGTCCCAAATTTGAATGGATGAACTCACAAACCTTGGTGCTAGCTGCCTTAGTGAAGATATCTGCGAACTGATCCTCACCTCTCGTGTAACTTGGCAAGATGTTTTGTTGCTCCACATATTGTCCGACCTTATGGCAATCTACCTCAATGTGCTTAGTCCTTTCATAGAACACACTGTTGGATGCTATGTGAATTGCTGCATGTTTGTCAAAATGCATAGTGATGGGAGATGTAGTCTCTATACCCAAGTCCCTTAGAAGGTTTCTGATCCATATCAGCTCATTGGTGAGCTTCCTCATTGCCCTATATTCTGCTTCATCACTGGAACATGACACAATCTTCTGCTTCTTGCTCTTCCAAGTTACCAAGTTACCTCCAATGAAGGTGCAATATCCAGTTGTTGATTTCCTATCAGTTTTGTCTCCTCCCAATCAGCATCACAGTAGCCTACAATCTATGTGCGTCCATTACAAGAAATCCAAACTACTTGACCAGGCGCCTCCCTCAGGTATCTCATGATCCTCTCCACCATATTCCAATGATGGACCTTAGGCGCCTGCATATGTTGGCCTAACTTGGTTCACAACAAAGCATATATCTGGCCTAGTAATAGTTAAGTAGATGAGCTTTCCAACCATCCTTCTATACTGCTTCACATCGCCATACTCCTTGTCTTCAAATTCCCCCTCTATGAGTACTTTGTAGCCCTCTTCCAATGGTGTTTTGGCTAGCCTTCCTCCAAGTTTTCCTGCCTCAGTTAAAAGATCAAGTGTCTAATTCCTTTGAGACAAGAAGATCCCCTTTTTAGAGCAACATACTTTAATCCCAAGGAAGTACTTGAGATCACCTTAATCTTTAATATCAGATACAGACTTAAGGAATACCTTGGTTTTCTTGATGCCTTCTTGGTCACTGCCTGTGATGATTATATCATCTACATAGACCAAGCTGAACACAATTCCTCTTGGGGTATGGAGTGTGAAAAAGGTGTGATCAGCCACTGATTTCCTGAAGCCTCTTCCATTCAAGGTGGTGCTTAGCTTGTGCTACCACACCCTTGGAGATTGCTTCAGTCAATAGATTGCCTTCTTGAGTCTGAGAACATTTACATGTTTAAGGAGCTTCTCAAGACCAGGAGGTGGGTGCATGTAGACCTCATCTTCTAACTCTACTTTTATGAAAGCATTCCTGACATCCATCTGCCACAATTCCCATTCAAGGTGCGTTGCAATAGATAGAATGATCCGAATTGTATGAAGTTTGGCTACCCGTGCAAATGTGTCCACATAATCTTCTCCATAGGTTTGGGTGGAACCCCTTGCAACTAGTCTCAACTTCTTTCTCTCTTCATTGCCATTTGGTAGATACTTGATGGTGAACACCCATTTGCTTGAAACCGCCTTCTTGCCCTTTGGGAGTTCACTTTCATACCAGGTATCATTGATGATCATGACATTTGCTTCATCATCAACAGAGTCCCTCCATTCCTTACTTCCATAGCTTTCTCATATGACCTTGGTACAGAACCTTGATCTAAACCAGTGATGAAGGCTTAATGCTTATGTGGAAATCTTGCAAGAGAACACATTGCTGATGTTGGATGAGCTACTGCTTGACTGTTGTAGTAGACCCTTGTGTTCTTCATGTTTGAAGGAGGGTTCTTTGTCCTTGTACTCCTCTTTAGTGGTTGAACCTGAACTTCTTGCTGCTCCACTTCATCTTGAACTTGAGAACTCTCTTGTTCATGTAGTACACTCTCCCAATCATGAGTCTCTGAACCTTGTTGTTATTGTGGTTCATGATCATTGCCCCCTACAGGATCAGAATGAGTGGCTTCTTCACCCTCTGGTCCAGTCTCAGCTGAAGGAGGTGCTGTGTTAGGCGCCACTTATGGATATGAAAAATTGATTCCCAGATTCTCCATTAGTATCCTTAGATTATTTTCTCTATATGAGGGAGCTTGAGACAGATCCTTCAAGCTATCCCAACTTTTCTCATCATAGAAGCCTCTTGATTGCAACAACTTCACATCTTTGGAAACCATAACCTTCCTTGTTTTTGTAACATAGCATTTGTAGCCTTTCTGGTTTAGTGAATACCCAATGAAGATAGATTTAACACTTTTAGCTTCAAGCTTGTTTCTTAGTTCACCTGGTATCAAGACAAATCACACAAACCCAAACACACGCAAATGGTCAATAGATGGATATGTCTTCTTTAGTACCTCATAGGGAGAGACATCTTGTAGGATCTTAGTAGGAATTTTGTTGATTAGGTAGCATGTAGTGATCACAACATCCCCCCAAAACCTTTTGGGAACATTGGTGTTAAACATCATGCTTCTAGCCACCTCCAATAGATGTCGATTCTTCCTTTCAGCTACACCATTTTGCTGTGGGGTATATAGGGGCAGCTTGTCTAGTGAATAATCCCATGTTTGTTGAGGTGCTCTTTGAAAACATCACTGGTGAAATGGTTAGTTAGGTAGTTTTGAAAGTTTATCAAGGCTTCTAACACCCTATCCTTTGATTGAAGCAAGGTTAACCAAGTATATTTCGATTTCTCATCTATAAATGTCACAAAATACTTATTGTTTTCTCTGGATAAACAAGGTGTAGTCAAATATCAGAGTGAATGAGATTAAATCAACTTTCATACATAGTTATTGATTTAGGGGAAACAGATTTGCAATGTTTGCCAAGAATACAAGCCTCGCAACTATCATTCTTAAATGAAATACTAGGCAACATCAAGCTCACGTGAGTGAGGGTGTCCTAGTCTAGCATACCACATTGAATCTTTAGGTAAAATAGGAGATGAACTAAAAGCATAAGAGAAATCAGACAAGCATTTGGTTTCTTCAAGCAGATACAAGCCCTCCTTGGTCACACCTTTGCCAAGTAAACTATTGGTCTCAATATCCTGAAAGTAAACATCATTAGCACTAAACACATGAAGGCAATTCAGATCACTGGTAGCCTTCTTAACAAATAGCAAATTTGAAGTGAATGTAGGCATGTAAAATGGCTTTGAATCTTTGTTAAACAGTGTCAGGTTCCCTATACCTTTAATGGGTACTTTCTCACCATTAGCTATCATCACATTAACTAAGGCAGGTTCTATGTTACTAGCTAGACTAGCATCACTTATCATGTGGTGAGAAGGCCCTGAATCTATCACTAGTGGTTTAGGATTCTAACCAGTAGTGTGTAATGCATTTAAAGAGGTTCAAAGAATAATACCAGAGTTTTCCTTGAGGGCTTTGATGAGAGCATAAAGCTCTGACATCTTGATAGTCTCATCCTGAGTGGTCCTCAAGATAGACAGAGCAGTTGTCGCCATGGACTTGGCTTCACAAGCTGCATTTGAGCCAACATGAGAGCGCATGGTTGAGCACATAGATGGTGTGGATGGTTATGGTGTGTCCGAGGAGAAGTGTGCTCTTGCATCCATGTACTGACTCCTTCGCTCTTTGAACTTGGCAGGTTTGAAATTGGATCCAGCACTTGTCCTTCATGTGGCCTTTCTTCTTGCAGTGATCACACACCCACACCTTCCTATCATCCTGCTTGTAGTATCCCTTGTTAGTTACTGCTACTTCAACCTTGTGTGCCATGGTGAGCTCTCCCTTTCCGTCAAACAAACCCACTGACCCTTGTTCCCTCTGGAATTAAGTATACACTTCATCCAGGGATGGTAGCTTCTTGGCTCTAAGAATGTGCTTAATCAAATAATTGTAGCAAGAGTTAAGGTTCAGAAGCAGTCCAAAGACCTTGTCTTGCTCATGCCTTTCATTCAAGACCACTGGATCCGCTGTACTTGGTCTGAGCATTTTGAACTCAGCCCATAGTGACCTGAACTTTCCAAAGAACTGATTGAAGTCCATGTCTTCTTGCTTGAGAGAGTTGATGGCTCTCTTCACTTCAAATACCCTTCTAAGGTTGGAGACATTCCCATACACCTTATACACAGTATCCCACAGTTCCTTATGTCAGAATTGTGAAAGTATGAGGAGAATAGTTGAGTTTAGGTGAGATTTTGGTAAAGAAAAATGAAGAGCAGAGTAAGAACAAGAGAATTAGTTTCTGGATAGTTTAGAGAGAGAGAGGAGAGAGAGTGACAAATTATGAGATTGGGAGAGAGAAGGGAGATTATTCTCCTTAGTTAATTAATCTGCATGAGTTTACAATATATAGAGACAGACCAGAGATTAATAAAAGAATAAACAAAGGAAATATCTTGCTGCTCGTTCTTGGGTGAAAGGGACATGTCATGAACAGCTCTTTGTTTAAGTAGAACATGTGATTCCCATTCAAACTGATTCAAACTTTTCCCTTTGGTCAACCTGAACCCCCAGCGTCTGTATGGGTCCATAACCAAGAGTTGGGCTCCCAAATTTCACGTTCTTTGCCTTGCAAACAAAGCTAGGTCGTCTATGGTGGGCATGTACGGACAGAGTTAAAATACTCAACAATATCACTTCTTCTTTTATCCTTTGCTTCTTCTTCTTCTCCTCTTTTGTTCTTCATCTTAATACCCCCCCTCAAGCTTGAACTTAGGAACTGATCAAGCTTCAAAACATGAAGAACCTCCCTCTTTAAAACCTTAGTGTGCAAAACCCAGTGGGACAAAAACAAACTAAGAAAAAGAGTAAAGGCCTTCATGCTAGGAGAGCCAGTGAGATGTGAGGTCTATGAGTCCCAACTTATAGTGGATGAACTCACAAACTTTAGTGCTTGCTGCTCTGGTGAAAATGTCACCTAGCTTGTCTTCACTTCGTGTGTAAAAAGTTAGGATGATCTTCTGCTCCACAGCTTGTCTAACCTTATGGCAATCTACTTCAATATGCTTGGTTCTCTTGTGAAAGACTGAGTGCTTGCAATGTGAACGGCAACTTGATTGTCACAATGCATAGTGATTGGTGATGTAGTCTCAATCTCCAAGTCTTTAAGCAGGGCCTTGATCCAAACCAACTCATTGGTAAGCTTTCTCTTAGCTCTATATTCTGCCTCACCACTTGAACATGATACAACCTTCTGCTTCTTGCTCTTCCAAGTCACTAGGTTGCCTCCAATGAATGTACAATAGCTAGTGGTTTATTTCCTATCAATCCAATCTCCTGCCAAACCAGAATCACAATACCTAACTATTTCAGTGCTTCCATTGCATCCCATCCAAACTCCTTGACCTGGAGCTTCCCTTAGATACCTCATAATCCTCTCAACTATGTTCCAATGGTAAACCTTAGGAGCTTGCATATGCTGACTGACTTGGTTCACAGCAAAGCATATGTCTGGTCTTGTGATGGTTAGATAGATGAGATTTCCCGCCATTCTTCTATACTTCGTGACATCTTTAAATGGTGTGTCTTCAAACTCCCCCTCACACAACAATCTATAACCATCTTCAAGTGGAGTCTTGGCTTGTCTTCCTCCAAGGTTTCCTACCTCAGTTAAAAAGTCAACTGTGTACTTCCTTTGAGATAGGAAGAGCCCCTCTTTAGAGTCGCATACTTCAATTCCAAGGAAGTACTTAAGTTCACCTAAATCCTTAATATCAAACACAGATTTGGGGAATACCTTGGTTTCTTGGATCCCCTCTTTGTCACTGCCTGTGATGACTATATCATCCACATAAATCAAGATGACCACAATGCCTTTTGGACCAGGAAGAGTGAATAGGGTGTGATCAGCTTCTGACTTCCTAAAGCCTCTTCAAGTTAATGTAGTACTCAGCTTGTGATACCAAGCTCTTGGTGATTGCTTCAGTCCATAGATGGCTTTCTTGAGTCTTAGAAAATTTCCACGCTTGAACAAGTGCTTTAGACCAGGAGGAGGATGCATGTAGACCTCATCTTCTAGCTCTCCTTGAAGAAAAGCATTCTTGACATCCATCTGCCATAACTCCCACTCTAGATTTGTTGCAAGAGAGAGGATGATCCGAATGGCATGTAGTTTGGCCACTGGTGCAAATGTGTCCAAGTAATCCCCTCCATATGTCTGAGTGAAGATTCTTGCCACCAGTCTTGTTTTGCGCCTCTCCACTTTGCCATTTGCCAAATATTTGATTGTGAAGACCCACTTGCTTCAGACTGCCTTCTTGGTCTTTGGAAGTTCGCTCTCATACCAAGTGTCATTTATTATCATGGCATTGGTCTCATTTCCAACAGACTCTTTCCATTTGTCAAGCTCCATTTCTTCTTCATAGGACCTTGGAACATATCCTTGATGCAATTGAATGATGAATGCTTGATGTTCAACTGGGAATTGCGCAAATGAACATACTACTGAAGTTGGATGAGCCACTGCCTAACTGTTGTAATAGACCCTTGTGTTCACCCACTTGGAGGGATCCTTCCTGATCCTTGTGCTTCTTCTTAGTGGTTGAACTTGGTATTGTTCTTCTTCCTGCTCGTCTTCTTCATTATCTTGAGTAGTTTCAGTTTCTTGATCTTTTACACCATCCTGATCATGAACTTCTGAACCATGTTGCCTTTCTGGTTCTTGTTCATTGCGCACTTGATGATCAGGATGAGTGACTTCTTTAGCTTCTTGTTCAGTTTCTTGAGTAGGAGTAGGTTCTCTGGTGGTCTCCTTTTCTCTTGATAAACTGATTCCAAGATTTTCTAAGATTATCCTCATGTTCTTGGCCTTAGCTGATGCTTGAGACAGATCTTTGAGCTCATCCCAATTCTTATCAGCATAGAATCCCTTTCCTTCCATAAACTTCATATCTCTAGATACAAGTACTCTTATTGTTTCAGGATTGTAGCACTTGTATCCATTATGTGTAGAAGAGTAACCAATGAACATACACTTCATGCTCTTTTCTTCTAGCTTGTTCCTTTGTTGTCCTAGTATTAACACAAAGCAGGCGCATCCAAACACTCTGAGGTGATGAATGGATGGTCTGGTTTGGTTCAACACTTCATAAGGAGAGATATCCTTCAGCACCTTAGTTGGGATCCGGTTAATAAGGTAACATTATGTCACCACAGCATCACTCCAAAATATTTTAGGAACATTGGCATGGAACATCATTAATCTTGCAACCTCCATGAAATGCCTATTTTTCCTTTCAGCCACTCCATTTTGCTGAGGTGTATAGGGACATCTTGTTAGGTGGATTATGCCATGTTTGGCCAAGTGATTCTTGAATGCATGGCTTGTATACTCTCCTCCATTATCTGATCTCAGTACCTACACATTGGCCTTAAAGTTGTTAGTGACATATGATTGAAAGTTTATAAATGCATCTAACACGCAATCCTTAGAAGGCAGCAGTGTAAACCAAGTATACTTTGATTTCTCATCTAGAAAAGTGACAAAATACTTTTGATTATCCCTAGACATAAATGGAGAGGTCCAAACATCAGAATGAACTAAGTCAAAGCATTTCTCATATATGGTTACTGATGTTGGAAACACAGGTTTGCAATGCTTTCCTAGGATGCATTCTTCACAATCCCATTGGCTAAATGAAATATCAGGCATCATGAGTTCTAATGCATTATAGTGTGGATGTCCTAATATAGCATGCCAAGTAGTGCTATCACATAAATTAGTACTGGTCATGCAAAAAGGAATAGAAGAGGAAGGGGAAGAGGGCTTAGTCTTTTGGAGATGGTATAAACCATCTTTGCTGTTTCCTTCTCCAAACACCTTCCATGTCTTAAGGTTCCAAAACTCAACATCATTAAGCCTAAAAAACACCTGATAATTCAGGTCCACTGTGGCGTTTTTCACTGAAAGAAAGTTAGAGGCAAAACCAAGCATATAGAAGGCAGTGGAATCCCTATCAAATAACTTAAGGTTCCCTATTCCTTCTATCTTTACCTTATTACCATTGGCTATTACAACATTTCTTAAGGCAGGCCTAACATCCAATAAGATTCCTATCACTAATCATATGATGACTAGTTCTGAATCTATTATGATTGGCTTAGAGATAAGGGTATGTGTACGAGGCTTCTTAGAGGAGATAATGGCTTTTGCTTCTTTGATTAGTGGCTCAATATCACTCATTCTGATAGGACCATCATTGATCATTGCCTTGTTACACATCACTCCTCCATTAAAGTCACATGTGATGGCTGAATACAAGGATGCACCTTTAAGAGCTGGTTGATCCTCCTCCTTAAGTTTCTTTCCAGAAGGTTTGGTATCAAACCAGCTTTGCTTTATACACTTCCTGACATGTCTTCTCTTGGCCTTCTTCTATCCAGGTACCAGCATAATTCTTCCTTTTTTGCTGTGCATATCCTTTACAAGAGAATCTGGCTTTTTTCTCTTTTAAAGAGAGTGTGAGATACTTGCTCCCTTTGAACCAGAGAACATGCGCCTTCAAGGTTAGGGAGATTTTCTTCTCTCATAATATGCTTGATTAAGTGATTGTAGGATGGATTTAGGTTCATGAGAAGGCTGAAGACTTTGTATTATTCATATCTTTCCTTGATGACCTCATGATCCAAGGAGAAGGGTCTAAGCACATCCAGCTCTGCCCATAATCTTCTGAACTTGCCAAAATACTGATTGAGGTCCACTTCTTCCTGGCCCAGGTTTTTGATAATCCTCTTGACTTCAAACACACGGCTCATGTTCGAGAGATTCCCATACACTATTTGAACTCTCCCAAAGATCCTTGGTAGTTTCACAATGTGAGTAAGCTTCCAAGATTGATTCTGAGAGAGAGTTGTGGATAATCTCAAGTGGTTGCTGATCTTCTCTGACCCACTTGTATTCATCCTTCAGACCATTTGTCTGAGTATCCTCTTGAGTCATCTTCTTTGAAGCTTCAACCTTCATAATGTCGCTGTCCCAAAGTCCATGACTCCCCAAGCTAACTCTGGCCACTCTTGACAATACCAAGTAGTTAGAACCCTCAAGGGTTACTGGAATCAATCTTCTTCTTTCTATTTCCTTGGTTGAATTTCTTTTACCAAGTGGACAATAGAATAAAGAACACTTGAATTTTGAAATTAATGAAAACAAAATAGATTTGAGGAAAAAGCGACTAAACAGCTTAATGCTATGATAGAGATTCCTTGGTAATAGAATAAAGAGAAAAGATGATTTTGAGATTGAAACAGAGTAAACAGACTGAAACAGGGGAAAACAAAGTGACTGGAAAACAGAGTTGGAATAACATAATAGATTTTGCGGAATATAAAGGGTTTAGGAGCTTAAAGCTCTTATACCATGTTAGAATTGTGAAAGTGTGAGGAGAATAGTTGAGTTTAGGTGAGATTTGGGTAAAGAACAATGAAAAACAGAGTAAGAACAAGAGAATTAGTTTCTGGATATTTTATAGAGAGAGAGGAGAGAGAGTGAAAAATTTTGAGATTGCGAGAGTGAAGGGAGATTATTCTCCTTAGTTAATTCATCTGCTGAGTTTACATTATATAGAGACAGACCAGAGATTAATAGAAGAATAAACAAAGGAAATATCTTACTGCTTGTTCAGGGGTGAAAGTGACAGGTTAACAGCTCTTTGCTTAAGTAGAAAATTTGATTCCCATTCAAACTGATTCAAACTCTTGCCTTTGGTCAACCTGAACCCGAACGTCTATATGGTTCCATAAGCAAGAGTCTCACTCCAAAATTTCACCTTTCTTAATTTGCAAACCAAGCTAGGTCATCTCTGGTCTCATAGTTAAAATACTCCACCAGATCACTTCATCTTTTCTCCTTTGCTTCTTCTTCTTCTCCTCTTTAGTTCTTCATTTCAATACCTTAGAGGTTTCACAGTAGGAATAGGCCTCTAGGATACTTGGGTCGAGAGAGTTTTGGATGGCTGACAGCACCCGAAAGTCTTCTTGATCCCATTTGGTTTCATCAACAGCTACAACCTCTCGGCCATCTTCACCTTGTGTTACCAGCTTTGGGGATTGACCATCTGTCACATGACTCTATAAGACTCGACCTCCAACGGCAGTCTTTACAAATCTTGAAAAGAGAAGGTGGTTTAACCCTATTAAGGTTACTAGAACCACAACAGCCTTGTTTTGCTCCATCTTGGATGCTGTGGACTGTTAGGTAATAGAGTTCTTCTGAAAAAATTGAGAGTTTAGCGAATTGGAAATGAAAGACTCTCAAGAACAACTTGTATACCCTAGGAATCTGAATGAGATACCCATAGAAACAAGAAGAAACAAGAACAAAGAGAAGAAGTCGACAGAAATTGAGGAAAGACAGAGGAAAAACAGAGGACCCTTGCTATTATCCCATGGATAATAGTTTAGGTTTTGCTGGAAACTTGATAGAATATGAAGAAGAGTGTATCGCGGAAGAAGAATAGAGTTTAGGAGCTTGAGTAGCTCTGATACCATGTAAGATTAAGTAAGTTTAGAGGAGATTAGACTGAAGAACACAAAAGAAAGAAATAAAGAGAGGGAGAGAGAGAGAGAGATAGAGAGAGAGAGAGAGAGCGAGATTCGTAGAGAGGAGAGAGGGGAGAGTAAACTAGAAAGAGAGGAGTAATTATCCTTTCTTAGAAGAGTTCCTAGGTACATACTATTAATAAACAAGGCAGAAGACATAAAAGAATAAAATAAGGTTCTGGACTTCTGCCATAAGAAAAAAAGGAAGGCTCGGCCAGGCCAACAGAAAGGGACATGTCAATTGTTTAAATTTAAACTTAACCCAGAATGTGACCACTTTCTCCAACGGCTATCCCCTTCTCTTACTGACCAGAATACTATTTAAATAAGTATTCCCTTTGTCACTGGGACCAGGAAGATGAGAAGTGGTGCGAACATGGATAAGCAACTGACTAAGGCTAGTTCAAAAGGTGAGACTGAACCGGATGGACCAGAGGAGGCCATCAAAGAGTTTATTCTCAACCGGAGTTCTGGAGATCACTTTCTTGATCCCTCTGGGCCCGGAAAGCAGAAAGAACAAAGCCATGAATCTTGGAATGGGCTGGACAAGAAGATGGGCCAGTTAGGGCCCAATTGACCCGAAAAGGGCCAAACGATGAACAACACCAACCCATTAGCGTTTGGATTGGGCCAACAACGAGAGATAGAGCCAAGGCCCATCAGAAGACCATTCAACACTTATCCAATTTTGTGAGGAAGAGAGAAGAGGATAAGGGCGAGGGAGAAGATAAACTTGTGTGTTGGTTTAATGTATTCTCGATTTGTAATTGAACAAAACAAACTTTGGGTAGGATTAGGATTTAAAACCAACTTCATTTAGGATTAGGATTAATCCAAATCTCTCTAGAAGCAGCGTGGGTTTTCATAAGCTTTAGTAATATGCTTGTCGATTTCTTCTTTAAAAGTAGACGCCTATGGTTTTAGGAAGAACTTTTATAAAACAAACCTTAAGCAATTTATTGTCTTGTTCCCGGGCTTTCTCTGTTCAGCCTGAACATTGATCCTTCACTTAGGATAGAGTGATCTATCGTGATCCATCTCAGACTTTAAACAGGGTTATCCTGCGTCTAGAGAGTAGCAAAGCATCTTTGGAGTCCTTCCATAACTCTAAAGAGAATACCCACTGACCAACGAGTGCTACTAGCCTCTTTTGTCATTAACCAACCATACCATCCAAGAGATCCAAGCCATAAGCTTATCAGGGACGTACCAAGTGGAATCAGAGCTCCTTGGAGGTTAGAGTTTCTTTATACTCGTATCATTTATCTGTCAACCATCAAATCCTTTTCTTTCTATCTATTGTAAGTCAGTTGAGCCACTCTTTATAACGAAAAAAAGAGATCAATTGATCCAAATTAAAAAAAAAACAAAGCTGAGGAGAAATCTATCTAGCTGAGGAGAAATCAAGCTTAGAGTTGGTAAAGTCAGATGACGCAAAGAACTCTTTTCTGTCTCTCTAATCAATTTAGGTTGTAGCTCTAGATATTAGGTGGTTGAGATTTTATCTATTTCGAACTCTTGAGAAAGCAAAGGTTATGGGAGCAAGCTAAACACTGAGTGAGGGAGGGTTTGTTTATTACTAACCTTTGATCTAGCTTGTAACAGGAAACCGTGGCTGAAGATAGGAGAGAAGAAGAGCATGCGGCCGATCCACCCGTCCAGCGCATTACATTGGACCAGTTGCAATTTGAAGCAATGCTTGCAGACCTTACACGCCAACTGAGAGGCAATGCTGAGCAAATCTATGCTCAAGTTATACCTCCTAACAATGGTTTAAATTCAGATGTAGCTGATGTAGTAGGGGAAGCAGGAGAAGTTGTGGCTAGACAGCCGCTACGGCCTAGACGAGTAGCACCAATTAGAGAAAGGGATGACCGAGAGGAATTGGCTGAAGATGAAGAAGATAAACATCCTCAAAGGTTCAACAACAGACGTCCTCAACATGAAGAAAACCTTGGCAGCCTGAACCTGAGGATTCCACCTTTCCAAGGAAAAACCGAACCGGATGCCTACCTTGAATGGGAACAGAAGATTGAATATTTTTTTAAGTGTCCAAGGTTTACTGAGGAAAGGAAGGGCAAACTAGCTGCTGCCAAGTTTTAGGGGTATGATATGAACTAGTGGCAGAATGTATCCAACACTAGGAGGCGTCATGGAGATTAGCAGATATCCTCTTGGCATGAGATGAAAGAGATCATGAGGGAAAGGTTTGTGCCTAACCATTTCGGTGGAAACCTTCACTTGAAAATCAGGAAAGTTACTTAGGGAACCTGGAGTGTGAAGGAATATCATCAGGAGATGGAGAACCTTATTATCAAAGCTAAGGTCGAAGAATCCCTTGAAGCTAAAATGGCTAGATTTCAAGATGGATTGAACTGGAGATACAAGACAGACTGGAGGTGCAAGAGTATGCCACTCTTGAAGAGATGGTCTATAAAGCCAGTCTCATTGAACAACATAACAAAAGGAGAGGTAACACTCGCAATACTTTTGGGTCTGTGATAGGTTCAAACGTACTTACGAGAGGAGAAGGTTCAAGAAGAATATGGTGAAGAGTGGAGGAGAAGAAACGAGGTAAGAAGCTTTTAGTCGTTTATAACAAATAAAGAGGACACATCTGGATACAAGAAAAGAGTATAAATACTTGTATTGTTTATGTTAGACGGTTCTCGAGTAATTACAATTGTGAATCTTAGCATATGAGCTGAGAGCTACTCAAAGAGATGTGATGTTGTCTCAAATTCGACTCCATTTAACATGGGCTCAAGAGATCATGAAAGTTCAGGCTGATAAGAACCGTCGTGATGTGAATTTTGCAGTGGGTGACCTGGTATATTTGAAGCTCAAACCATTTCGTCAAAATACTATGGTGAGATGTTATTGTCAGAAGTTGGCTGCCAAGTATTTTGGTCCTTATGAAATTACAGAGCGTGTAGGAAAGGTGGCTTATTGTTTACGGTTACCGGCAGAGTTTAAAATTCACCATGTCTTTCATATCTCCCAGTTGAAAACAGCTGTGGGTCAAGGCCATTTGGCGCAGACAATTCCACCAATGTGCACTGATTTGGAGAATATTGTGATAAAACTAGCGGAGGTACTGGCATCAGGCGGCCGTGAGGATGGTAGTGTGGATTTGTTGGTGCGTTGAAAAAAATTGTTGGAGCATGAGATCTCTTAGATGCCGCTGGATGAGTTTGTCGATCATTTTCCAGATTACAAGCTTGAGGGCAAGTTTCGTCTTGATGGGGGGTATTGATAGGTTCAAACATACTTACGAGATGAGAAGGTTCCAGAAGAATACGGTGAAGAGTGGAGGAGAAGAAACAAGGGAAGGAGCTTGAAGTCGTTTATAGCAAATAAAGAGGACACATGTGGATACAAGAAAAGAGTATAAATACTTGTATTGTTTCTGTTAGACGGTTCTCGAGTAATTACAATTGTGAATCTTAGCATATGAGCTGAGAGCTACTCAAATGATATAGTAGTTGAGGATTCCGGTGATAGAATCCTCAATTGTTGTAATTCTTGATTCACTGCTTCAATAAACGAGAATTTCCAGTAGATATGATCATTAATCTTAACAACTGTTGTGGTGAAACTGATTTGAACACGCGAGACGGTGATGATTGCGATTCCGAATTGATCTTGAGGTAGACGATCATATCTATGGAGGAGACGACGAGTTAGGTTGCGATGAACTGAGCGATGTCGAAGGCAAAGGTAGTACCGGCGAATCCGTTGATCGATTCCAAAGGAGAATGTGAGGTAGAGGAATCCAATATGACGGTTGATTTCTTACGTGGGGGTTAGTTGAGGCTCAATAGAGCTATGAAGGAGGTATAAAGTAATCAAGAGAAGACGAATCAGGAGCTTCACGCGATGCAACAGATCTTAGAGCGTCACGATCCACTACGGAATCAACAACAACAAACACAGCATGCTTCATCACAAGATCAGGTACATTCTCGACACTGGGAACGACACCATGAAGAACACTCGGTAGGTTATCGATCTGGAAATATGAATTTGGATACAAGAGATTCAATGTTGAAAAATAATTTGATGCATGTGTTCTCTGGGAAACAACCGTATGTGTCGATTACAGACGTAGAATGATGGTTTAATATTGAGAGGTATGAAGATATGGAGGAACTGGAGTTGGTCGCGTTAAGTCTGGAAGGATGTTTCAAGAAGTGGTTTGGCTGGGATCTAAAGCCGAGAGGTTTTCGAAACTGGCAACAATTCAAAGAGAAATTGGTATTACGGTTCACAGAGTCGATTGACGAAGAACCAGCAAGTCGTCTCATTGCTCTCAGGCAAACATGATCCATAGATGAATACGTTAATGAGTTCAAGGAGTTATCAGAACTGGTTCTGGAGTTAGACGATGACTTTCTGATCGAGGTCTTCTACAATGGTCTTTCACAGTAGATGAAAGAAGTTATCTGAATGAAAGAGCCAATAGGGTTAGAGAATCATATTGCTGCAGTTTTAAGAATGGAAACAAGTGCATTTTGTAAGGTTGTCAGCACAGATGGAAAACAGAAACAAGATATCAATCACACTCGAATACGTTGAAGTCTTCTTCTGGTTGTAACTCACAGAGACATTGGGGTGAAGCTGACAACAAGAAAACGCAACCTGCAGTTACTCACAAGAAGGAAGGCATGAATTGTGCACCAGCTGCAGATGTGCGACCTCGTCTGAAACATTCTAAGGAAGAGTTGGATGGAATGAGGAAGGACAGTATATGTTTCAAATGTGGAGCTCCTGGCTGGACACGAGCTCATATCTTCCCTAATAAGTAGTTACGAGTTATCATAGTAGTGAATGGATTTGAAATGGAGATTTTGGATGAAGATGATGATGCGGAAGAAGAACAAATTGTCTATACGCCAGCGAAACAGATGAGAGTACTTTCTCTCAACTCATTTTTGGGAAAACATTCACCAAGAACAACGAAGCTTTATGGAAAGATCAATGACACAAAAGTTATCATCATGATCGACAGTGGAGCTTCCCATAACTTCATCACACCGGGTACAGTGCAGAGGCTCAAGCTGCAAATATGTGTTGATAAGAGCCGCGACGTTCTGCTAGGTAACGGGATAAGAGTAAATGGCACAGGAGTGTGTAAGTCTGTTACGTTCAGCTTAGCAGATACTGAATTCACATATGAATTCATAGATTTGGAATTGGGAATGGTTGATGTTATTATAGGTGTTCAGTGGCTAGAGACTCTGGGAAAATGCGAAATTGATTGGAAAAAGCAAGAAATGTCCTTTGTGTATCACGGCAATAAAAGGACAGTTTATGGAGATCTGGCCTTGCATTGTTCCTCACTCTCTTAAAATTCATTTTCTCCTATCTTTAATGCTGATATGGTTAGAAGAGGAGAGCTCATACTATCAGCAAGTGAGGTAACTACCACCATACCAGATATTCCGAGAGAGCTGCAGATTCCTTTGGACAAGTTTGATCTGTCTTTGCAATACCTATGGGCTTACCGCCTTTCCGTGGGTACGATCATTCCATTAACTTGCTTCCAGGAGTTTCTGCGATCTCTGTCCGTCCCTAGAGATATACACATACAACAAAAGAAATTATGGAGAAGATGGTGGGAGAAATGCTTTCGGCAGGGATAATCAAAGTAAGTGCCAATCCCTTTTCAAGCACGGTCCTGCTAGCTAAAAAGAAAGATGGCTTGTGGCGTTTCTTTGTAGACTACAGGGAATTGAACAAGTTGACTGTACCAGACAAGTGTCCAATACCGTTGATTGATCAGTTGTTGGACAAATTACATGGAGCAACAATCTTTTCAAAAATCGACTTACGTACGGGTTATCATCAAATCCGTATGAAAGAATCTGATATTGAGAAGACTGCGTTCAGAACGGTGGAGGGGCAATATGAGTTCTTAGTAATGCCATTTGGGCTTACAAATTCTCCTGCAACGTTTCAGGCCTTGAAGAACTCCATATTCAAACCTTATCTCTGAGTTTTCATCTTGGTTTTCGTTGATGATGTGTTGATTTACAGTTGCAGAGGAAGAACATGTGCAACATTTGCGACCAGTGTTAGAGATCTTAGCAACACATAAACTGTTAGCTAACATGAAGAAATGTTCTTTTGGACTAGCTCAAGTTGAGTACTTAGGTAATATCATCTCAAAGAACAGTGTTAAAACGGAGGGAAATAAAACGAAGTGTATGCGCGAATGGCCAACACCTAAAACAGTTAAGCAGCTACGTGGTTTCTTAGGACTCACAGGTTACTACAAGAAGTACGTGAAGGGGTATGGTGCTATAGCTCTTCTTTTAACAAAGTTATTAAAAAGGATAATTTTGCTAGGACAAGAGACGCACATACAGCATTTGAGGCACTGAAGTCTGCAATGATATCGGCTCCGGTCTTGGCATTACCCAATTTTGAGATGCCTTTCATCATTGAGACGGATGTGTCTGGGTTTGGAGTGGGAGCAGTGTTGATGCAAGATAAAAGTCCAATAGCTTATTTTAGCCATGGTTTGACGACAAGAGAGAGCTTGAAACCAGCTTATGAAGGGGAACTGATGGCAGTGGTTATGGTAGTATTGAAGTGGAAATATTACTTTCTGGGACGGAGGTTTGTGGTGCATACTAATCACATAAGTCTTAAATATCTTTTGGAACAAAATAAAGTAAACATGGAGTATCAGAAGTGGCTAACAAAGTTGCTGGGCTACGATTTTGAAATTGTTTACAAACCGGGATATGAAAACAAAGCCGCTGATGGGTTGTCAAGGATTGAGAATGATGAGTTGTTGTTGAAGGGGACACAGTTCTTGGCATTAACGGTCCATACGGTCTTTTAGTTGCAGGAAATTTATAAGAAGATTGCTGAGGATGTGGAGTTACAGAGGTTGATTACTTTGGTTCGCACATGAGAATTATCAAATCGTCATTATCAAGTGATCGATGACAAGTTATGGTACAAACAGAGATTGGGAATTCTGAAGTCATCGGCCGCGATTCCTTTGATTTTTTTTTTGAATGTCATGATGGGAAAATTGGTGGGCATTCATGTGTTTTGAAGACAGTTAAGAGGGTTCAGACTATGTTTCATTGGGAGGGACTTTACAAATCGGTTCAACAATACGTCTAGGAGTGTGGAGTGTGTCAGAATCATAAATATTCCACACTCACTCTTGTGGAACTGCTTCAACCGTTGCCTATTCCGCTGCGTATATGGGAGGATATTTCAATGGATTTCGTGGAAGGTTTACGAACATCTCAGGGTATTAACGTGATCACGGTGGTGGTGGACAGGTTGAGTAAGTATGAACATTTCATTGGCTTGAAACATCCATTAACAGCAGTGGATGTGGCATCAAAATTCATGTCAGAAGTGGTGTGCCCTCACGGGTTCCCCAAAACATTGCTGTATGATCGTGATCGAATCTTTTTGTGCAGTTTTTGGAAGGATCTGTTTCGCCTGTCTGGAACCAAACTAAAATACAATACAGCTTTCCATCCTCAGACTGATGGCCAAACTGAGGTCATTTACCGTTTTATGGAGACGTATATTTTTTGCTTTGCCTCGGGTCATCCGAAGACGTGGTGCAAGTACTTAGCTTGGTCTGAGATTTGGTATAATACGTCATATCATACGACTTTGAAGGCGACTCCATTTCAGGTGGTACATGGAAGAAAACCTCTAAAGTTACAGCGTTTTGAGGAAGGTTCAACACAAAACTTCAATTTGGAAACAACTTTGCGAGAAAGAGATGTGATGTTGTCTCAAATTCGACTCCATTTAACACGGGCTCAAGAGATCATGAAAGTTCAGGCTGATAAGCACCGTCGTGATGTGAATGTTGCAGTGGGTGACCTGGTATATTTGAAGCTCAAACCATTTCGTCAAAATACTATGGTGAGACGTTATTGTCAGAAGTTGGCTGCCAAGTATTTTGGTCCTTATGAAATTACAGAGCGTCTAGGAAAGGTGGCTTATTGTTTACGGTTACCGGCAGAGTTTAAAATTCACCCTGTCTTTCATATCTTCCAGTTGAAAACAGCTATGGGTCAAGGCCATTTGGCGCAGACAATTCCACCAATGTGCACTGATTTGGAGAATATTGTGATGAAACCAGCGAAGGTACTGGCATCACGAGGCCGTGAGGATGGTAGTGTGGATTTGTTGGTGCGTTGAAAAAATTTGTTGGAGCATGAGACCTCTTGGATGCCGCTGGATGAGTTTGTTGATCATTTTCCAGATTACAAGCTTGAGGGCAAGTTTGGTCTTGATGGGGGTATTGATAGGTTTAAACGTACTTACGAGAGGAGAAGGTTCCAGAAGAATACGGTGAGTAATGGAGGAGAACAAACGTGGGAAGAGGCTTGAAGTCGTTTATAACAAATAAAGAGGACACATGTGGATACAAGAAAAAGTATAAATACAAGTATTGTTTCTGTTAGCCGGTTATCTAGTAATTACAATTGTGAATCTTAGCATATGAGCTGAGAGCTACTCAGATGATATAGTTGTTGAGGATTCCGGTGATAGAATCCTCCATTGTTGTAATTCTTGATTCACTTCATCAATAAACGAGGATTTCCAGTAGATACGATCTTTGATCTTAACAATCTGCGTCCAGATCACCTTACTCTAAGGATGAAAAGCTGTCTAATCGACCCAAGGAGGGAAGCGGATCAACATCAACTCGTGATTACAAGGAAAAAGGAACACCAGCACCAGCTAGGGCCAGAAACATCAAATTCTTCAAGTGTCAGGGGTTTGGTCACTATGCAAGTGACTGCACAGTACGCAGATCATGCAAGTCTTAGCCAATGGTGTTATCATCTCTGTGGATGAGAACTCGGATCAGGACTCGGCGGAAAAAGCCATGGATTACCCTGTCAAATAGAAGATGTTAGTTACATGGAGAGCATTGTACGTTCAGTCAAGGGCCAGGGAGAAAGAACAAAGAGAGAACTTGTTTCATACAAGGTGTTTGGTACAAGACAAGGTTTGTAGTCTAATCATTGATGCAAGATGGTGTACTAATGCTGCAAGTGAAACTTTAGTCAACAAGCTTGGCCTCACAATCCAGAAACATCCTCAGCCATATCTCCTACAATGGCTGAATGATACTGGAGAGCTGAAAGTGACCAAACAAGTGAAGGTGCCATTTCTATTGGACAGTACCGACATGAAGTTACTTGTGATGTCTTTCCCATGAATTCCAGTTACATCTTGCTGGGGCGTCCTTGGCAGTATGACAAGAGAGCACTTCATGATGGCTTCACCAACAGACAATCGTTAACCCATGGAGGAAAGAAAATCACCCTGGTGCCATTAACTCCTCAAGAGGTGCACGAAGGATCAACTTTGCCTCAAGCGAAGGAAAGAAGAGGTTGAGGCCGCTTCCAAGGCATTACTGGTGAAGGAGGTCGACCAGGTAGGTCAGGTAAGTCATCTTAACTTGCTAACTACTTCTAGAGACATCAAGGATGATGTGGTGCATCAGCATTCGATAGTTTTGGTTATCTATAAGGGATTACTAACCCATCTATTCCTCGATAAATTGAAACTCTTTTGCGGGAATACAAGGACATGTTTCCAGAAGACAACCCAATGGGGTTACCACCCATCCGAGGTATTGAGCATCAGAGTGATCTCGTACCAGGAGCAACACTACCTAACCGCCCAGCATACATGACCAATCCTGTTGAGACTAAAGATCTCCAAAAGCATATCAATGATCTATTGGAAAAGGGGCATAACATGGAGAGCTTGAGTCCATTTGCTGTACAAGACTTGTTGGTTACTAAGAAGGATGGAAGCTGGCGAATGTGTGTTGATTGTAGGGCCATCAACAACATTACAGTTAAGTACAGACACCCTATTCCTCTTTTAGATGATATGTTAGATGAGTTACATTGTTCATGTGTCTTTTCTAAATTTGATTTAAAGAGTGTTACCACCTGATTAGAATGAAAGAAGGAGATGAGTGGAAAACTGCCTTTAAGACTAAACTAGGGTTGTATGATTGGCTAGTCATGCCCTTTGGCTCATGAATGCACCTAGTACATTTATGAGACTAATGAATCATGTTTTGAGAGCTTATATTGAGTGGTGTATGTTGTCTACTTTGATGAAAATTTGTTTGCTAATAAAAAGAAACGCTCATTCCGAACATAAAACCTTGTCTTTTTAGGTTTTTTGTGACTTCTCAGGACTTAAAGGTGGACGAGGAAAAGGTAAAGGCTATAAGGGAATGACCTACACCTAAGTCTATTGGAGAGGTTCAGAGCTATCATGGACTTGATGGTTTCTACAGATGGTTTGTAAGAGACTTTAGCACCATTTCTGCCCCACTCACTGAAGTTATTAAGAAGAGTGTGGGATTCACATGGGGTCAAACCCAAGAAGAAGATTTTCAGCTTCTAAAAGGTAGATTGACTAATGCTCCTTTATTTGTGCTGCCTGACTTTCTTAAAACATTTGAGATAAAGTGTGATGCATCTGGAATAGGCATAGGAGCTGTGCTAATGCAGGAGAAGAGCCATAGCTTATTTCAGCAAGAAGCTTGGAGGTGCAATGTTGAACTACCTCACTTTTGACAAGGAATTGTATGCACTGGTGCAGGAACTTCAAATATGGCAACATTACCTTTGGCCTAAAGAGTTTGTGATCCATACAAATCATGAATCTCTTAAGCATCTCAAAGGGCAACATAAGCTGAACAGGAGGCATGCTAGGTGGGTGTAATTCATTGAAACCTTTCCCTATGTCATCCACTAGAAGCAAGGTAAGGAGAATGTGGTTGCTGATGCACTCTCAAGAAGTTACATTCTCTTAACTTCTCTGGAAACAAAACTTTTGGGGTTTGAACACCTTAAGTCTTGTTATGAGGCCTATCCTGAATTTCAAGAGGCCTTTAAGGATACTGAAAAACATTCCAATTGCAAGTATTATCAGGTTAAAGGTTTCCTTTTCTATGATAATCGGTTTTGTATTCCTTGTGGTACTCAGAGGGAGTTGTATGTCAGGGAGGCTCATGGAGGCGGATTGATGGGCCACTTTAGTATGGCCAAGACAATAACCATCTTGCAGGAACACTTCTACTGGATGGGTATGAAGAGAGATGTGGAAAAGGTATTTTCCAAGTGTGTCGTGTGCAAGCAGGCCATAACCAAGGTCCAACTGACATGTTTGTATACTCCTCTGCCTATCCTTGATTAACCATGGGTTGATATCTCTATGGAGTCTGTCTTAGATTTGCCTAGGAAAAGGAAAGGTAGAGACAACATCTTTGTAGTTGTGGATAGGTTCTCTATGATGGCACATTTCATTCCTTGCCACAAAACTGATGATGCAATTATGGTAGCTAAACTATTCTTTAGGGAAGTTGTTAGATTGCATGGAATGCCTAGGACAATTGTGTCAGATAGGGACTCGAAATTCCTAAGTCATTTCTGGAAAACCTTTTGGGGTAAAATAGCGACTAGACTGCTCTTCTCTACAACATGTCGCCCTCAGATTTTGTCTACTTTCCTGCTTGCTATCATCAGTAGGAACATTAAAACTTGGGAAGATTGTTTACCCCATGTAGAGTTTGCATACAACAGGTCGATGCATTCAGAAACTAAACTCACCCCATTTCAGGTTGTGTATGGATTCAATCCATTGTCTCCATTAGACTTGTTTGCTTTGCCTTTGAAAGAACAAGCTAACCTTGATGGCAATCAGAAGGCCAAATTTGTTAGGTCCTTGCATGAACAGGTTAATTGAACATTGCGGCACAAACCAAGGTTTATGCAAGGAAAAAAAAACAAAGGCAAGAAGGAGTTGGTTCTTGTAGGTGACCTAGTGTGGATTCATTTGAGGAAAGATAGGTTTACTGCAGAGAGGAAGTTTATGTTAATACCACGCTTGGATGGTCCCTTCAAAGTGTTGAAAAGAGTCAACAACAATGCTTACCAACTTGATCTACAAAGTAAGTATTCCATTAGCTCCACTTTCAATGTGTCTGACTTGATCCCTTCTGTTGCAGATGAACTGGATTTGAGGTTAAATCCTTTTAAAGGAGGAGGGGATGGTGCGACAATGGATAAGCAACTGACTAAGACGAGTTCAGAAGGTTAGACTGAACCGGATGGACGAGAGGAGGCCATCAAAGAGTTTGATCTAAACTGGAGTTATGGAGATCATATTTTTGATCCCTCTGGGTCTGGAGAGCAAGGACAACAAAGCCATGGCATCTTGGAAAGTGTAGGACAAGAAGATGGACCAGTTAGGGCCCAAGCACCCAGAAAGGGGCAAAACGATCAACAACAGCAACCCATTAGCTTTGGGACTGGGCCAACAACCAGAGCTAGAGCCAAAGCCCATCAGGAGACCATTCAACAGTTAGCCAATTTCATGAGGAAAAGAGAAGATGATAAGGACGAGGGAGAAGATAAACCAGTGTGTTGGTTTAATCTATTCTCGATTTGTAATTGAAGAAAACCAACTTTGGGTAGGATTAAAATTTAAAACCAAATTCATTTAGGATTAGGATTAAGAAAAATCTATCTAGAGGAGGCGTGGGTTTTCATTAGGTTTGGGAATATGCTTTAGGAATATGCTTGTCGATTTCTTCTTTAAAAACTTGTAGCCGCTTATGGTTTTAGGCAAAACTTTTATTAAACAAACCTTAAGCAATTGCTTGTCTCGTTCCAGTGCTTTCTCTATTCAGCCTAAGAACATTGATCCTTCACTTAGGATAGAGTGATGCATCGTGATCCATCTCAGACTTTACCCAGGGTTATCCTGCGTCTAGAGAGTTGCAAAGCATCTTTGGAGACTTTCCATAACTCCAAAGAGAAGATCCATTGACCAACGAGTGCTTGTAGCCTCTTAGGTCATTCGCCAACCATACCATCGAAGAGATCCAAGCCATAAGCTTATCAGGGACGTACCAAGAAGCTTGTCCTTGAAATTAAGCTTAGGTCCAATATATGTCAAACTGTACGGACAGTCTTGCATCACATGTAACCGAGATTCTTCTCTTCTTTGTTTAATCTGATCATTGTAACTTCCTCTCTTCTGGTTCTTCATCTCAATAATCAAAGCATCACTCTAAAATCTTTTGGAACATTGGTGTAAAACATCATTGATCTTGCTACCTCCATTAAGTGCATGTTCTTCCTCTCAGCAACTCCATTATGTTGAGGAGTGTAAGGGCAGCTTGTCTGATGGATTATCCCATGATGAGCCAGATATTGCTTGAATGCTTGACTGGTGTACTCTCCACCATTATCTGACCGGAGAATCTTCAGTTTGGCATTGAAATGGTTGAAAACATGAGTCTAGAAATTCTTGAAGCCTCCAGAACCCTGCCCTTTGACTGAATCAGTGTCACCCATGTGTACTTCGACTTCTCATCAAAGAAGGTGACAAAGTATTTGTGATTTTCTCTGGACATACAAGGCGCAGTCATTACATCAGAGTGAACCAGGTCAAAACACTTCTCATAAATAGTGCTAGACCTTAGAAAGACTGTCCTATAATTCTTCCCCAAGATGCAAGCTTCACAATCATCATTTTTAAACACCACACTAGGGAGCATCAGATTTAAAGCTCTAGTATGAGGATGTCCCAATCTAGCATGCCATATGGTTCTCTCAACCCCAGTAGATGTACGGACCATGCAAAGAGAATGAGATGATTCAGATAACTTAGTCTTCTGAAGATGATATAATTCCTGATGGCTGTGACCTTTTCCAATTATCTTCCCTCTCTTCAGGTCTTGAAATTCAACTTTATAAGGGCTTAAGACAACTTGACAACTCAGATCAACAGTAGCTCTTTTCACTGATAGCAAGTTTGATGTAAACTGAGGCATATACAAGGCCGTAGATTCCATATCAAATAACCTAAGGTTCCCTATCCCTTCTATCTTAACCTTATCACCATTTTCTATAATCACATTCCCTGAGGTAAGCTGGACATCACTAATAAATTTCCTATCAGTAATCATGTGATGGCTAGCTCTTCAATATATAATCATGGGTTTAGAGTCAAGAGAGTGTGTACCAGCCTTCTAGCGTGAGATAAGAGCCTTCGCAGCTTTGATAAAGGAATCACGGTCTCTCCTGGTCACTGGTCCATCAATGCTTGTCGCACCATCCATAATACTCCATGATCCTCCTTCATTGGAATTACCAGTGAAAGCTGAGTACATGGTTCTTCCTTGAATCATTTATTGCTCAAACTCCTTGAGTTTGATTGTACCAGGTTGAACTCTCAATTTGGATTTAAACTTGCTAGCTTAGTTCTCATAGAAGATGATTGATGCCTGCTTCTCTGACCTCCATAAACTCGTCCCATCCTTCTTCGCTTCTCACGCTGTTCACCATGTTAGGAGCTGGTTTCTCTGCTTCCTTGAAGAGTAAGTGTGCTCCTTGTTCTCTTTGGACTAGGGAACAGACATCTTCTAACTTTGGAATGCTTTCTCTAAGGATATGACTTATCAGCTTGTTGTAGGATGGTTTTAGGTTCAAGAGAAGGCTAAATACGTTGTCTTGCTCATATCTTTCTCTTATGACCTCTGGATCTATAGAGAAAGGTCTAAGCATATCCAACTCTGCCCGTCAGCTTCTGAAATTCCCAAAGTACTGAATAAGCTCTATTTCCTCTTGGATCAGATGGTTGATGGTCCTCTTGACTTCAAATACTCGGCTCAGGTTGGAGAGTTTCCCATAAACAGTTGAAGACTCTCACATAGATTCTTGGCGGTTTCAAAGTGTGAGTAAGCCTCCAAGATTGTCTCTGAAAGAGAGTTGAGTATGATTCCAAGTGCCTTCTGGTCTTCTTGAACCCACTTGTTTTTTCATTTTTAGGGAAAGTAGCCTGAGTATCCTCTTGAGCCATCCTCTTTTAAGTTTCAGCCTCAATGATATGGCTGTCCCAAAGTCCATGACTTCCCAAAGTAACTTTGGCCACTCTTGACCATAGCAGATAGCTAGGACCCTCAAGGGTCACTGGAATAAGGTTTCTCTTCTCCATTTCCCTGGTCGAAATTCTTTTACTAAATGGGTAAAGCTATGGACCAGTGGGTAAGGGTGAAGAACACAGAAAAAATGAAAAGAAACAAAAGAGATTTGTGGAAACAATAGAGATTTTCTGAATGAAAGGAGCTTAATGCTCTGATACCATGTTAGAATGAGAGATTTAGAAGTATTTTACTGGTGGAGGATGAAGAACATAAAGAACAAGAGAGAGAGAGAGGGATTTCAAAATTCAAAGAGTGAGAAGAAGAGAAATGATTTCCTTGCTTGATATTGTTTCTGGTTACATGTTTATATAGGCAGATACTTTCTAGCTAAGTGACAAGAGAATACAATAAACAAATGAGATAGAGTAGGACAAGAAGCTCTTGCAAAAAAGTGAAAGTGACACTGTAGTAACCCTCCCGAAGGGGTATAATGGTTGAGATCGACAAAGTTGGGATTTGGAGACAAGGTTTTGGGAATCGAGGTTTGGTGAGGAATGTTGAGTTTTGGTGATATAAAACTTAACATGGTTCAGAGAAAATGGAAGAGTGGTCGAGGATCCACCTTGTCGTCGAGTCGCGGGCAGTCAGGATCGATCGGGAAATTTCAAAATAAAAGGTGTTCTAAGAATTAATAGTGAGTGAGTGATTAGTCGAAATAAGCTGCTCTACCATGTTATACAATGTCCTAGATTGTCTAGATGGACGTTTTGGAAGCATAACATTTTTGGAAGCACGACGTTTTAGAACCACGACATTTACGAAGCTCAACGTTTCTTAGGCACACAGTTTTCCGTGAAACTTCGTAAAATATTATTTTGAACATCAGAAGCAGGATGGTATTTAAGAAGGACGGGAATTAGGCAGGAAGGGAATTAAGCACGACCGGAAGTAAGCACGACGGGAAGTAAGCACTACGGGATCAAAGCACGATGGGATCGAAGCACGACGGGAAAACCCAAACTTGGGTAAAACCCCTAATTTCGGTATTATGGATTTTTCGGGAAGCCGGAGTCTCGTAAAATATTTTCCATCAAGGTCAGAATTTCTTTGCAGTTTAATAAAAATATTCAGTGCATCAGAACAGGAGGGGGAAATATCAAGGATTGTTTGCGGGTCGAAAATAGGCCGGAAGGGTCGAAATCGCGTAAATGAACCGAGAAGCTCGAGGTGGCTTAATCTATGAGAAAAGAACGTGGTGGAAACTGTCTAACCAGCTGAGTGTCAACAGAAGCTTGAGGTGTCGCAGTGCATGAAGCTGCAGCATGCAGCTTGACAAGCAGAAGCACGAGGTGTCGCAGTTTCTGCAATCTACGCATGCGAACTGACATGCAGAGGCCCATGTGTCGTGATGCATGCGAACTGACATGCAGAGGCCCATGTGTCGTGATGCATGCAACCAGGCCGTGGTTGCAGACATGTGGAGGACGTGGTGTCAACTTCCTGGGAATCTCTCTGTCTACACAAGCACGAGGTTTCGCCATGCATGGGAGTGGTACATGCATCTTAACATGTCGTAGCACTAGGTGTCGCCGCCATGCGACCGAAGCATGCTAATCGACATGTTGGCACTGTGGTGTTGCCTTGCATGCAGCCAGGACGTAGATAAGACATCTGGAGGACGTGGTGTCACCTTGCATGCCATCCTGGTCATGCATCCAGCCATGTGGAGCACGAGGTGCCGCCGTGCATGCGTCCGGAGCCATGCGAAGCGACTCACGGGCTGCCACCAACCTGAATCTGATTGGTTGCTGCTTCCTATAAATACCCCACGACCCCAGCTCATTTAAACCCATCCATACCTGTCCAAAGCAAGTTAAAAACGTGGGTAGATATATATATATATATAGAGAGAGAAAGTGGTCGACTTAAGAGTATGGTCGATTCTAAAGACTGATACTCCACCGAGAAGCCAAGTTTTGTCCAATCGGCGATTCGCTACGATTGTGATGCGCAAGCTCTGTCCAAATCAATCTGTCCCAGCCAGTCATATTGTTTTATGACCAAGTGGAGGTTCTGTCCAAGATCAGTTTAGTTTCACGGGTTCAGTTAAGTCGAAGTCATGGTTTGATACTCCGCCTTGAAGTCCGAAGGAATTTTCCAACAGATAGAGAAGGTTTTGCTCGAGTTAAGTTCAGTCAAAACCAGTATTAGGGGAGGTTCTTTCCAATTCAAGATCATTCCAGTCCAGTCCATTGAATACGTTCATATTGGGTTTTGGCCAAATCCTCTCCGATCAACCAGTTGTTTATCAGCATAGGACACTCTGAGTTGGTTTTGTTTGAGTTTCGCTTGGAACTTAGGTTTGTTTTGCGTTATTCTTGAGTTTCACTTGCAACTTAAGATAGATCGAGTCTCATATAGAGTAGAATGCTCACGTTATTGTATGATAAAGTCCTTATGGTTATTTTATTTAACCGGAATCAGTTTAGCACGTGCAAAGCTGAGATAAAATAGAATTAAGAATGAGTTAATAACCAGACTAGGACTAGTCTACGATGCATCATGTTTGCTATTCTTGTGTGTTGATATGATTGAGTGCAGGTTCCCGTAATCTTTAAATATAGTTTCATTGCAGGAGGCAGAACTATCTGGGTAACAATTTGATTAAGTAGATTGCTTTTTAGATTAATTAAATACTTGCTTATTTAGTTAATGTTGTTGATTGAGGTTAGTCAGATCTTGGTAAGGTAGTGAGTAACTGGTTTAGTTATTAAGTTATGATATTGTTGTTTAGTTTATTATATGTTAGTACTAAGGGTCTTAGGCCATATTGGCCGGACTACTGGTACTATTGGTTAGTGTTGTAAAGTCGAGTCTAGTTAGGTTCTGGAACTTTAGCCTTAGGTTAGGTTCTCGTTTTTGTTTGTGTTGAGTGTGTGCCATACGGCATGTGTGTAACCCGCCCTTGATAGGCATGTTTAGGGGTGAATAATGTTCGTTGACCTTGTACCTAGCGGGTTCAAGGAAACCCCTTAATCGCTGGATCGAGAAGACTCAGTGAGACGTGGTCCTGTCCTAGGGTTGAGTGTTACATGGCGGTGTAAAGGCCGGTAGTGACCCGAATGACTGTGGGCTGTCGGGCTGTGACCATAATGACTGTGGGCTGTCGTGCGGTGATCCGAATGACTGTGGGCCGCAGTCGGTTGAAAGTTCCTTCTCCTAGCCTCTGTGGTTGGGAGATAGGATATCGCTGGTGAAGAGGAGGGACACGAAGTAACCAGAGCCCAGAATAGAGTGTCGAGTTACCGTGTCGAGTTTAGTAACGGGTTATGGAACCCTAGAGTAACTGTAACAACAAAATACGATGTTACGAGTTAGATCGAGTGGTAGTTGGTTAAATTATTATTATTGTGATATCGGTTATTGATTGTCTTGCAGGTTTTCAACACTGAGATCTAATTCCGGGTTAGGTACATGATTAGAATGGTATCTCTTTCGTTAGCGTAGACCCAAAGTTGGCTGTTATATGGTTTGAGTGATTGCGTATGAAGGGTGGTGGATATTGAAAGCTATGCGGTTTCATTGATTGGCCGATCATGTTCTTGTCTGATTGTTGGTCGACCAGTTAATGATACTTGTACAGTCTAAGTGTCTAACACTACATGAGTACTGAACTCATGAGAATATATGGTTAACTAGGGATTGGTTGTTGATTTGGTTTCATTCAGGTTCTCGTTACTTGAACTTAGATCATGGCAGTAGGCCAAATCTAACTTAGTAATGGTTTGATTAGATAGTGAATTGTTATTGCTTGTTTAGCTTTAGCTTCGATTGCATGCTAGGGCTAGACTGATTGTTATTTTGGGTTGTCTGGGTTAGTTTATAGGTTGTGGGTAGAGGCCGCCAGCTCACTGAGTAAGATTAGGTTACTCACCCAACCCCGTTGTCCTTTTTGCAGGTAGCTTTATTCAGGATGATCGGATAGCTCGATGATGGTCGTTAGGACCACTAAAGTAGATTTTATGCCTTTTTGTATACGGTATTTTGATTTGTGGTTCATTGACTCGATTTGGCATTAGGCCGAGCCCACTCATGAATTATTTTATTGTATGGATATTCCTTGAATCAATAAAGTAACTGTTTTATATGTGCATCATAATTACTCTGATATTTGACTAGTCCGGTCTAACACAACGTTAGGTATTGGTACGGGTTGAAAAGCCTTAGGCCTTGATCTAACTGAAAACACTAACTCTTGGTATGGGTTGCCAAGCCTTATGCCTTAATTTTGCGGGACGAGTTAGTGGATAAACTGGTCTATGTCGCGGAGTAAGTTCTATGACTCTTACTGGTTCTTCCCTAGCCCATCACATAGCGCTTCCGGACCATGGTGCTGGGTTGGACGATCATTTTTGTTTTTGTTTGATTGTTGTCTGGCCGGTTGGCTCATCTCTAACCCTGGGCGTTGGTTGGTCTATCGGTCATGTTCTTGTTTGATTGTTGGCCGGTGGGTCGACAATATGTCTAGGACGGTTCGGGGGTGTTACAGACATGCCATCTTCCTCTCTTCTCCTTAACAAAACATGTGATATTTGCTTGTCTTCAGCACTGAACGGATCTCTACCTAGTCAAACCTTCTTGAGAGCTTCTGGTAATCTAGACAAGACTTTTAGGCATATCTCATTCAGTTGATTTCCTTCCAAGTGAGGTTAGGTCGAGCATCTCAATACGGTATGGATAGCCTAATTTTACTTGTTCCAGATTGCTTCAGTCTCTTCTTCAATTCTAGCTTATTTCTTCTTCATGTCAACATTTGGGAAGATTTGGGAGCCATTGGATAAAGTGTGCAAAATTATGGTCGACCGTATGGACTGTACCGACTGTACGGACCGTAGGAACAAGGTCAACCCAATTCATTTCTAGATCTTCTATTTGGGCGAGTTTGGGCGAAGGTCAAAGTGTACGGACGGGCGGTCCGTACACTGTCCGTACGGTCGAGCAAATTGAGAGTTTTTGGAATTGCCTTTGGGGTAATCAATTTACCCCTAACCAAAGCACTTCTCTTGTTACCATCTGAAGCTAACGAGTCAAATGGATGTTTGGGTCGAAAAGGATTAGAAGATATGCTGTTCAAAGATGCTTATCCAGACTCGAAATGAACCTAGACTGATCATCGGAAAGGTGCATGAGCATTGGTGGCCAATCCCTGTCCAAGCAATCCTTTGGCGCGCTCAGGCTGTTTCAGCCTGTCCAAAGCGTGTGTGCTCTCCTCTCCACACAATTCAAATAGAGGCTCCTCTCCTTGTTGATGCCACATGCTTAGGGTTTAATTGTTTTCAACTACATTATCTAATAATTGCCTTATAGGTGAGTGTAAACATTTAAATGAGAGAGTGGACTGATGCAGTTGTTACAGCTCGCTACCTCATCAACAGAACACCAACCAGGATCATGGACGACCAGTGACCATTTGAGGTATTGAACAAGTATAGACTAATAATGGATCATCTTCTGGTCTTTGGTTGCCTATGCTTTGTTCTTAGACCAGGAGAGTTGAGGAACGAGCTGGAAGCAAAAAGCACTAAAGGGATGTTCATAGGCTACTCGCCAACTCAAAAGGTTTATAAGTGCTATGATCCAGTAACCAGGAGAGTTCTGGTGTCTTGGGAGGTGAAGTTTGTTGGAGAAGGAGGGTATTATGAAGTGAAGAACCAGGCAGAATTGAAAGATCTAGCATCAGACAAGGCGGCTAATTTGAGGATAATCCTGGAGTGCCTTGGGACTAACCTTTCTTAAGACCCAAAGACTGGAGGAGTACAACCACAAGGACCCTCCACAACCAATGAAGAAGATAAGACTCTCCACTTCGACCATGAGGGGGAAATGAACCTGAAGGGAACTACCAAGTTCGCAATGAAGAAGATAAGACTCCACACTTCGACCATAAGGTTAACTTGTGTTTGATCCTTAAAGAAGGAGGATAAGGTTTTGGATAAGAAAGAAGGAGCCTTAACCTTTACAATCTGGCTACAAGCTGGAAATGAGAAAGGATCTAGTCAAGATGCCAAAGGCATCAAGCTTCCTCAGCCAAGCATTCAAAAACCAGGTGCGCCCTCACCTTAATGTGTCCACGTTAACACTCTTGTTACCATTCCTCTTATGACCATTTGTGGATTAGATTAAGCTTCGTCCTCAATATATTGTAACTTATACTCAGAATAATAAACAAGCAAACATTTTCGATTCTCTCTCTCTTGTTCATTATGAACATCCATCTTTCTCTCATCTAATCTTTGATTCTCTTCACTCTTTCTCCCGGATTGTTTTCTATTACTTGTTCTCTTAAAATTTCAGATAGCACTACTTGGCATGCTAGACTAGGGCATCCACATTCTAGTGCATTAGAACTTATACTACCTGATATGTCATTTAGTCACTTGGAATGTGAAGCATGCATATTAGGAAAGCATTGCAGATTTGTGTTTCCAGCATCAGTTACTATCTATGAAAAATATATTGACTTAGTTCACTTTGATGTTTGGACCTCTCCATGTATGTCTAGGGATAACCATAAGTATTTTGTCACCTTTATAGATGAGAAATCAAAATACACTTGGTTACTTTGTTGCCTTCTAAGGATCGTGTGTTAGAAGCATTTATGAACTTTCAATCTTATGTTACTAACCATTTTAAAGCTAATGTAAAGGTACTGAGGTCAGAAAATGGAGTAGATTATACAAGCCATGCATTCAAGAGTCATCTAGCAAAGCGTGGCATAGTCCACCAGACAAGCTGTCCTTATACTCCTCAGCAAAATGGAGTGGTTGAGAGAAAGAATAGGCATCTCATGGAGGTGGCTAGATCAATGATGTTCCATGCCAATGTTCCTAAAAGGTTTTGGAGTGATGATGTTGTCACAGCATGCTATCTCATCAACCGAATCCCTACCAAGGTGCTGAAAGATGTCTCTCCTTATAAAGTGTTGAACCAAACAAGGCCATCTATTCATCACTTCAAAGTGTTTGGATGTTCATGCTTTGTCTTGATACCAGGAGAACAAAGAAAAAAAAGCTAGAAGAAAAGAGCATGAAGTGTATCTTCATTGGATACTCCTCTATACAGAACGGATACAAGTGCTACAATCCTGAAACAAGAAGAGTTCTTGTATCGAGAAATGTGAAATTTATGGAATGAAAAGGTTTCTATGCTGAGAAGAATAGGGATGAGCTCAAATATATATCTTAGGCATCTGACAAGGCTAATAACCTGAGAATAATCATGGAGAGTCTAGGAATCGGTTTTTCCAAGGAAAGGGAGCCCCCCAGAGAAGCTACACCTCCTCAGGAAACTGAACAATAGGCTGATAAAGTCACTCATCCTGATCCTGAAGGGCGCAATGAGCAAGAGCCCGAAGTTCATGATCAGGATGGTGTTGAAGAAAATGAAAATGAAACTGCTCAGGTTCATGAGGAAGAAAAGCAGGAAGTGGAAGAGGGCGGAAAGGTTCAGCCCCTAAGAAAGTATACTATGATCAAAAAACATGCATCAAACTGGATTAACACAAGGGTGTACTTCAATGCTGAAGCAGTGGCTCATCCAATAAGTTCAGTGTGCTCTCTTGCTCAGTATCCAGAATAACATCAAGCTTTCATCATGGAGTTGGTTGATGAATACATTCCAAGATCATATGAAGAAACAATGGCGAATAAAGAGTGGAAATACTCAGTTGAAGATGAGATCAATGCTATGATCAAGAATGATATCTCGTATGAAGTTTAACTTCCCAAAGGCATGAAAGCTGTGTCAAGCCGCTTGCTCTTCACTATCAAGTACCTAGCCAATGGAAAACCAGAAAGGAAAAAGACAAGACTGGTAGCAAGGGGTTTTACTCAGGTATATGGGGAGGATTACCTTGATACATTTGCTCCAGTGGCCAAGCTCTACACCATAAGGATTGTTCTCTCATTGGCAGTCGACTTGGAATTGGATCTATGGCAAATGGATGTCAAGAATGTTTTCCTACAAGGTGAGTTGGAAGATGAGGTCTACATGAGACCACCTCCTGGCCTAGAACACCTTGTCAAATCAGAGAATGTCTTGCGATTGAAGAAAGCAATCTATGGGTTACAACAATCACCAATAGCCTGGTACCATAAGCTAAGTACAACACTCAATGGAAAAGGGTTCATCAAGTCTTAAGATGATCACACTCTCTTTACACTCACCAGTCAACAAGGCATTGTGGTTATACTAATATATGTGGACGACATTATCATCACAGGAAGTGATAAGGAACGTATCTCCTTAGCCAAAGCCTTTCTGAGATCTTCTTTTGATATTAAAGACTTGGGTGAACTAAAGTACTTTCTAGAGATTGTGATATGCCAATTTAAAGAGGGGCTGATCTTATCTCAAAGAAATTACACCCTTGATCTATTGAGTGAGACAAGTGATCTTTGAAGAAAGACATGAAAGACTCCACTTGAAGATGGCTACAAGGTTCTGAGAGAGGGGGAGTTTGAAGATAAGCCATTTGGAGATGTCAAGAAGTATAGGAGGATGGTTGGGAAACTTATTTACTTAACTATCACAAGGCCAGACATTTGTTTTGAGTCAGCACATGCAAGCTCCTAAGGTTCATCACTGGAACATGGTGGAGAGGATCTTGAGATACTTGAGAGAAGCTCCTGGTCAAGGTGTTTGGATGGGATGCAATGGAAGGACTGAGATTACTGGATATTGTGAAGCTGATTGGGCAGGAGATAGGGTTGACAGGAAATCAACTGTTGGGTATTGTACATTAATTGGACGCAATTTGGTGACTTGGAAAACAAGAAGCATACAGTTGTATCATGTTCAAGCGCTGAGGCAGAGTATAGATCTATAAGAAAGCTCACCAATGAGTTGATATGAATCAAGGGGTTGCTTGGGGAGTTGGGAATCAAGACAACATCACCCATCATAATGCATTGTGACAACCAGACTGCCATTTACATCGCCAGCAACTCAGTTTTTTCATGAAAGGACCAAACACATTGATGAAGACTGCCACAAGGTCAGACAAGCTCTGGAGAAGCAAATCATTTCTACCTTGCTACACAAGAAGTTAAGACCAGCTTGCTGACATTTTCACCAAGGCGGAAAGCACCAAAGTCTGTGAGTTCATCCACTCTAAGTTGGGACTCATAGACCTCACATCTCACTAACTCTCCTAACATGGAGGCTTTTACTCTTTTTCCTTAGTGTATTTTTGTCCCACTGGGTTATTCACACTAAGGTTTTAATGAGGGAAGTTCCTCATGTTTCCAATCTTGAACAATCCCTATGGTCAAGCTTGAGGGGGAGTATTGAGATGAAGAACCAAAAGAGAGACTAAGAGGAAAAGTGGAAAAGAAGAGAACTCATCAACTTGCTCTACAAGTAATTCCGTACATACTTGGATCACAAGGTTTCTAGTCTGACCTAATGACTTGGAAGACAGGGCAAGGAAGCATTTTGACCAAGCTACACTTCTGGAGACTTAGAAGACCATTGGGGAGCAATATTGATCGGTGACAAGTTGAATTTGAAAGAGTCACATGTCTTGTTAAACAATAGAGCTGTTGGAGGTGTTGTCACGTTCACAGACTAGAAGCAACTTATTTTACTGTTTCCTCTTTATTTTCTTCTGAATGTCTCTATCTTGTCTCTTTATAAATATGCAAACAAGCATGAAATGAAGTATGGATTTCGAATCCTCTTTTCTCTCTCTCTCTCCCTCTCTCTCTCTCTCGCTCTCTCTCTCTCTCTCTCTATTTCTCTCTATTCTGTCCAAAAATGTGTTCTTGAGTTCATCTCTCCTGTTCTTCACTCAAACTCAGCCAAACTCGACCATTCTCTTCTATTCTCATCACATTTTCATAATTCTAACTCCTATCTCCTGCCCAATCAGTATCACAATATCCAACCACTTCTGTGTTGCCATTGCATACTAACCAATTCTGACACCTTTAAGAGTGATTGGACTAACCACTGGCTTGCTATGCTCCATTTTGAAGTGCTATTGTCCAGTGGGTAAAAGAGTGTTTCTTGAGAGTTTGAGAAAAGTAAACCGTGAGAATGAAAGAGAATTAAGAGTAGAGTAGTTTTGCGGAAGAGATTGAAGGTTTAGGAGCTTGGAAGCTCTGATACCATGTAAGTTTTGTGAAGAATAATTGAAGAACAAGTGAAGAACAAAAGAGAGAGTAAGATAATTCGTGAGATAAGAGAGAGAGAGAGAGAGAGAGAGAGAGAGAGAGAGAGAGAATGATAAGTTTATTTCCTTACTTTGAACTGAAATAGGTTACAAATATTTAAAGGCAAGTTGCCTTAGCATCTGGACAAAATGAATAAAACAGAATAAACAAAGAGAATAAATAAAATAAGTGAGCTCTGGTCGAGGAAAGGGACATGTCCTAAACACCAAGGAGCCAAACCCTTAAGTTAACATGTGACTAATACTATAAGCAATTCCACCTTGTGTCCTTGCTTCCCAACGGATCTATTGAGTACTGAGCATTCCTTGGTCGATTTAAACTCAGTCTCTTGTACGCAATAGCTTGTGAAGCAAGTATTGTACGGAAAAGTCTCCTTCTACTAGCCCATATGCACTACTCTTCTTGTTTCCTCATGTCTTCATTTCAATACCTCCAATTAAGCTTGTTTCCTGCATATCTTCATCTCTTTGTGTTTAAAGTCTTATAAAGTCTTATAATGCCTTATACAGCCTTATAAAGCCTTATATAGTCTTATCTCTTTGTCTTATTTATTCATAAAGATCAATACTATGCGTTCATTACAAGTTTGGATGAAAGCCATGTTCCAAGGTCTTATGAAGAAGCTATGGAAAATGAAGAGTGGAGGAGCTCAGTTGCTGATGAAGAAAATGCAATGATCAAAAATGAGACCTGGTATGAAAGTGAATTACCCAAATGGAAGAAGGCAGTGACTAGTAGATGGATATTTCCCATCAAGTTTCTGCCAAATGAGAAGATAGATATAAAGAAGAAAAGACTGGTGGCTAAAGGTTTCACTCAAACCTATGGAGAGGACTAGATAGACACCTTTGCTCTAGTTGCCAAGCTCCACACTATCCGGATTATTCTATCATTTGCAACTAATCCGAAGTGGGACCTATGGAAAATGGATGTAAAGAATGCATTCTTACAAGGAGAACTTGAAGATGAGGTCTACATGAAACCACCACCAGGTCTTGAAAGTCTTGTGAAACCAGAAAATGTGCTTAGGTTGCAGAAGGCTATATATGGTTTGAAGCAGCCGCCTAGAGCTTGGTAGAACAAGTTGAGTACTACTTTGAATGGGCGAGGGTTCAGGAAGTCGGAGTTGGATCAAACCCTCTTCACACTCACCACAGCCTCATGTATCATTGTTCTTCTAGTATATGTTGATGATATCATCATAACTACAAGTGACAACGAAGGTATACAAGATACAAAAGACTATCTGAAATCTGTGTTTGAAATCAAAGACTTAGGGGAGATGAAATACTTTCTTGGAATTGAGATATGTAGATCCAAGGACGGCTTATTCATGTCATAAAAGAAATATACACTTGATGTTTTGAAAGATGCAGGTAAACTTGGTGGGAAGACAGCCAAAATGCCACTAGAAGATGGGTATAACGTCTCATGTGAGGGGGAGATTGAGAACAACCAATACTTTGAAGATCCTAAACTCTATAGGAGGATGGTTGGTAAGCTAATATACTTGAGCATTACTAGTCCTGATATTTTTTTTTGCTGTGGAAAAAGGTGAGCCAGCATATGCAAGAGCCAAGGGAACATCACTGGAGGATGGTGGACATAATCCTAAGCTACCTCAATGGATCACCAGGCTAAGGAGTGTGGATGGGTTGTAATGAGAGTACTGAAGTAGTAGGCTACTGTGATGCAGATTGGGCAGGTCATAGAGCTGATAGGAAGTCCACCAAAGGCTATTGCACCTTCGTTGGAGGGAACCTGGTCACTTGGAAAAGCAAGAAACAGAAGGTGGTCTTTTGTTCGAGTGTTAAGGCAGAGTATAGGGCCACGTTGAATATGACGAATGAACTGGTGTGGATCAAAGGGATACTGAAGCATTTGGGAGTTGATCAAGCTACACCAATGACTATGCACTGTGATAACCAAGCGGCCATCCACATTGAAACAAACTCAGTATTCCAGGAGAGAACCAAGCACATTGAGGTGGACTGCCACAAAGTAAGACAGATAATTGGTGTTGGGGAGATCTTACCATACTATACAAGAAGTGAGCACCAATTGGAAGATGTATTCACCAAGGCAGCAAGACAAAAGGTTATTGAGTCTATTCATACCAGATTCGGACTCATTGACCTTACTCCAAACAACTAATCCCCTCGTCATGAGGTCTTTACTCTTTTTTCCCTCATCAAAGGTTTTATCCGAAAAAGGGTTTTCCTTTGGTGAGGTTTTTAATTAGGGAGATCTCATGGCATTCCAAGCTTGACATGTTCCACTTGGTCAAGATTTAGGGGGAGTGTTGATCTGAGTAAATAAAGAAGAGGGTTGAAGTGCCTTAGGCTGAGAAATGGGATAAAGGAAAGGGTTGTGCAAGTTTTGGGTGAAGTGTACAGACAGTTCGAAACGTATGGACTGTACGGACCACTCGACCAAAACCTGTTTAGACAAGACCAAAATGTATTTTAGTCTTGTGCAAAAATAGGGCAAAGTTGTACAGATGGCCTTTGGCCGTACAACTATCAATCCGTACAAGACAAGGGTTAAGCTTGGGTTGCAAGGAAGAATGGAAGCTAAGGTAAACGAGTGCAAGGTAAAAGGAGAAGTTAACTTGATGGTCACCCAGTAAAGAAGAGTAGCTCGCGGATAAGGAAAAAGATGAGGCTTGACCAAAACAGCTTGGCTCGAGCTGGAAAGGAGAAGGCATCTGGTCAAGATGCAAAAGCCGTCAAGTAACCTCAGTCATGCATTCAAAACCAGGCGCGCTCTCTCCTTGGTGCATCCACATTTACCCCTTAATCACCATACCTCTGGTGACCATTTACGGATAGTATTAAGCATTAAGCTTCCCCTCTCTATTAATTTTAACTCATTCTCAGATTAATAAACAAGAAAACATTTCGAGTCTCTCTCTCTCTCTCTCTCTCTCTCTCTCTCTTGTTCATCATGAACATCAAGTATTCTCTCATCTAAATCTCTGATTCTCTTCACTCTTTCTCTCGGATTCTTCTCCATTACTCTTGTTCTCTTAAAATTTCAAAGTGATGTGCAAAGAATGTCGGATGAGACATGCATCACAGTGAGGCTATGATCCAGGGTCTTTGTGTCCATCACAATGATCCAAAGACACAAATACCCACTGGCCAATCCCTAGGCCTTGGAGGCTTTACGCTTTTTCCATCATCAAGGTTTTATCCCAAAGGGTTTTCCTTGGTGAGGTTCTTAATGAGGAAGCACTTCAGGGTTCCAAGCTTGACTTAGGATCACTAGATTCAAGCTTGAGGGGGAGTATTTACTTGAAGTGATGAAATGTCACTAAAGGTTATGTGCAAAGTTCGGGTTAAACTCCTAAAGATGGTATGGAAAGACTTAAGGAGTATCCTGAGGCTTATGAAGTGCTGGAAAGTTTGGGAGAGTTTCGGAGCATTTGTGTTAAATGTGCAAAGATAAGGTGACCTGTACGGATGGCCTTACATACTGTACGGACCATACGGACATGGTCGACCCAAATCACATTCTGGTTCGACCTAAGAATGAAAATGGGCAATGTGCAAAGTTTGGGTTGATGTGTATGTATAGCTGAAGAGAAGGAAGTTTGGGAAGGTTTGGGAGAGTTTGGATCGACCAGTCCGTCTAGGCCGTACAGGCCGTACCATTCTATTCATCGATACGAAAACCTACATATTTATACAGAAAACAAAGACTGCATACTTAAACCTAAATCTAACTCACGTTAGTCTAGTTGCCACTTGATTCTGATACAAAGTGAAACCAGGAGCTAAAACAAGGAGTAAAAACGTGTGCCACCTCTAGTTTCCCACATAAATATCTCAGCAGCTTTCTACCTTCAGAAGTAAGCATAATGAGCTTAGCCTACTATTGCTGACTTTTCGTTACCTGCTTGTCACCAGCTTGCTTGCTTGGCTACTTCTCCTTATTGGATCAGTACTGGGCCTGTTCTTCTCATGGCCTCTGTTCATATTCCTTATATAGATTGGGCTTCCCTTCTCCATACGCTATTGGGCTGCTGGTTCTTCTTTAATCTGATAGGTTGGCTGGTCTTCTTCTTGGTTACTTATGCTATTGGACTCTTCTTCTTGGGAAACTTGTTGCATAGAGGTGATAAAATTATAGAGGAAGTGTAGAGAAATCAAGTTTGGGTCGTTCGTACAAATGTCCGTACAAATGGACGACCCAAAGTTACCTTGATCGAGTTTTACTCGAGTAAATGTTACTCGACCAGTTCTTACATTTACCTTCTGATACACGGATAAGGCTAGCCCAAAGGCATAAGGAGCGCGTCTGGACTGGTTGGATCAAGGATGGAAGAGCATCTGGTCAAGATTCCAAAGGAATCAATCGTGTGAAGCTTCTCGTCCACAAGAATTCAAATAAGGCACGCCTCGACCATTGACTCCACATGCTGGTTGAAAAAGCTTATCCACAACCTTATCGTGTATCTGTTGTAAATCTTTACTCTTCCTCTATATATTTGTAACCCTTGTTCGTCATTAATCATCGAAAACTTTCAGTCTCTCTCAATGATTCTTAGTCTATCTCGCCAAGTCTCACCCATTTTCGTCTAAATCTCTTCCTTAGTCTCTCTTTTCTACTCTTTTCATCCAGATTCTCTCAAGATTTCAGCAAGAACCTGGTTCCTTCATCTGCTGAAGATCTAAGCTTACTTTCATGTCATTTCAAACCTAAAAGATGCTACTGTCCAGCCAGCTGATTTAACCTCTACAAGAACAAGGTGTTCATCCTAGGCGTGCCCATAAAGTGTTCTTGGTTCCTCATGCTCTCTCATACCGTCCAGATGAAAGAAGAGTCTTGGATCCAGAAGTTATGAAATGGATTAGCTATCCTCTTCAACAAACCAGTCCAAGCTTGTTCTTATTCAAATCCAGGGAGAAAGGTGAAAGCTTTCACCTGTAAATTATGTTGGCGACTCAAGTGTGAGGAAAGTTGGGGTCTTTGACATGAAGAGTCCAAGGCGAAGATCCATGGATGAAGGAGATGTTGGGGTCGACACCAATAGCTCGTTTTCTGTCCATGTATCATTGGTGGTTCAAGGAACTAACACTAGTTCCTTGATTGTAAGGAAACTTCTTTCCCTTAAATAAAGCTTGATCCTTTATGAACTTTATGAACTGAAATGTGAGTGGTGTGTGATGTGTTTGAGACCTGAGGATATGTGTAAAGATTACTAGATGTAAATGTTTAGAATCTGTCCCAGGATGTGTTGAAAGAGACTCGTTTGAATGATTGAGTTTGAAAATGCTAGCTCTAGTTCTAAATGTTGCTTGACATGATATTGGATAGTATGTTCTGAATATTCTTGAATACATTAATAGAAACTGATTAAAGTATAGCATTTAGGTCTGGTATTTGGAAATGATAATGTTGCTTAGTCTCTATTCTAAATGAATGTCTTGCTAGGATGATAAATAGTTGTATCGAATCCGGATTGCATTAATAAATAGAATATGTTAAGTCTGTTGCATATTATTATCATGTTTACAGCCTTAAGGTTGAAACCTCTAGACTAATGTCTAAGAGTTGTTTAAGGCAGGAAAAGAATTTGCCTAATTGCTTTGTGAGTGTTCCTGATCATAAGAACGAGCAAATGTAACCTATGGGACGACTGATCAACCTCGTGCTGGGACTTCAACCCGGGCAAATGAGACAGAAGGTCGTGAAGGTGGTGAGAGCAAGGCCTTGGTGACCTACACTGCCCATTAGCCTTGACCAAATGAGCATGAGTTCATCCGCCGATCTGAGATTGATGCACTCATCAAAATGCTCAAGGATAATGGTAACACTCTTTGTAATGTCAAAGGGTATTCATTTGGTGCATATAGGGCTGCTAGTACTGTTACACAAACGGATAGTGCTTACACACAACCTTGGATGTTTGGTCAATCTCATACTGCTCATAACATGTCTATACCTTTGATAGTGGATTCAGGTGCATCTTATCATGTGATTAGTGATACTAGTCTTATTAGAGATATAGGACCTGCTAATGGACATGTAATAATAGCAAATGGAGATACGATACCAATAAGAGGTGTAGGCAATTTGAAATTGTTTAACAAACAATCTAGAGCCTTTTATATGCCTGAGTTTACTTCATACTTACTTTCTGTCAAGAAGTGTACCACGGATATGCATTGCAATGTTATCTTTATTCCTAATGATGTAAAGTTTCAGGATATTGAGAGCAGTCGGTTGATTGGGAAAGGAGTAACCAAAAGAGATCTTTATATGCTTGAAGAGCTTAGTTCTGTGCCTGATTATAAATGCTTCTTTACTTATGTTTCTGCTTCTGTTTTAAATAAGAATGCTTTGTGGCATGCTAGACTAGGACACCCTCATGTTAGAGCTTTAAAATTAATGGTTTCAGGTGTTGTGTTCGAAAATAATGATTGTGAAGTTTGTATTTTAGGAAAGCATTGTAAGAATGTGTTTCATAAATCCACAACCATCTATGAATTGTTTTGATTCAGTCTAATGTTTGGACTGCACCTTTTTGTCTAGAGAGAACAATAAACATTTGGAAAGTTGCCTCATTGACCAAACATTTTAGTACAAAAGGCTAGAAAAATACAAACCATTTTTGATTACTGACATTTTTTAAATGCCCAGCGTGCCCTTCTATCATGTTGTGCGAAAAATGTATTTACAAGAATGCCATTACTTTTTCATGCCACGTCAGCCAAAAACCGTCGCCACATAGGAATTCGCTGACGCAAATTAATGAAGTCAGCCGCAAAGCGTTACAAACTACGTTATAACTGCGTTATTCATAGGTTGTGGCTGATTTAATTAACCTGGCCGACTTCTGTGAAAATGGCTGACTTACATCTATAAGTCAGCCCCCTGCGAAGGCTGATTAACAGAATTCTGGCTGAATTATATGATCTCGACTGACTTGGAAACACACTTTACGGCTTACTTACACATCGACTGGTTAGGTTTTTGAAAATACGGCTGAGATGTACTTAAGAAACAGCTGAGTTATATTTTTGCATGATGAGTCAATGATCATCGGCCGACTGTGTTACTAAACTTTCGGCTGACTTAAGAGAGCTTGTTATGGCTGAGTTACCTTTTAGCAGCCATAATAAGTTGGATTAACAGAAATTTCAGTCATATTACGGCTGACCTATTAGCGAAAGATTAATTACTAGAATAGCATTCACTTGACTACTGATTTAGGTGACGATATGGCTGACTTATTGTTTTCCCGCGTATTGACGGCTGGTTATTAGGAAAAGATTAATTACTAGAATAACATTGACATTGTGGCTGACATACGTTCTGTGTTATGGCTAAGGTACGCTAGCAGAGTTATGTGTTCCTATGTTGGCTGACATAATAATTTGCCATGTCATCAGTTCTTAGTTGCAATGTCATAAAAACGTTACCACTTCCCGATTTTGAACTTCTTCATCTTCTTTAACTTCTTCATCTTCTTCATCATCTCATCTATCTTCTTCATCCTGCTCTGAGAGATAATGGATTCCGTAATTATTGTTTCTGGTAACTGGGTTAAGAAAAACAGATATGTATTCGTAGCAGACAGTAGAGGATGCAGAGTTCTTCATATATATGAGCGAACAACAGGGGACGATCTCGCAAAGTCGGTACTCGATGATTACGAATTGAGTGACTCGAGTGATGAGATTAAGATGAGCTATATGTTCTCAATTATGTGATGCAGCTGACTGGTTTGTATTGTTTTGATGTGTGCAGATGGATTATTGGAAATCACATAGGACGCTGAAATATGCAAGGGAAATCGAGGAGGGAACACCTGATATTGGGTATGAAAACCTGATGTCGTATCTATACATGATAAGAAGGGCAAATTCAGGTACAATTACGCGTCTTCAGATCGATGAGTTTGGGAGATTCATGTATGTGTTCCTTGCGTTTGGTGCGAGCATAAGTGGGTTTCCTTTCATGCGCAAAGTTGTGGTCGTCGACGGGACGTTTCTTAATGGTAAATACAAAGGGACGCTTCTCACAACCCTAGCTCAGGATGACAATTTTCAGATTTTTCCAATTGCCTTCGGTGTGGTTGACCCAGAAAAAGAGGATTCGTGGGACTGGTTTTTTAGGCAACTAAAAGTTCTGAATCCCGATGATGAGGGTCTTGCTATAATCTCGGATAGGTATAACGAGATAGGGAAAGCAATTGGGAATGTGTATTCGCTTGCTTCTCGGGGAATTGGCACATACCATTTATACAAGAACATTTTGGCACGGTACAGAGGAAAAGATGCATTTCGTCTGGTGAAGAAAGTGGAAAGATGTTTCAGGATGGCTTATTTTAAAGCGATGTTCAAGGAGATTGAAGCGATTAATCTTGCACTTCATGGATAACTGGTGAGAGCTAATGTCCAATTGCGGGCGCGTGTCCATTTCCCGGGTGAAAGGTACAATCTGGTGACTGCGAACAAAGCGGAATCGATGAACAGAGCACTGTAAAATGGTAGAGGTCTTCACATTGTTTGACTATTGGAAGCGATACATGTTATGATGACCAGATGGTTTGCTGAACGGAGAGAGGCTGCTAGATCGCAACCAACCACGCTTTCGGGTGGTGTCGAGAAACTACTAGAGGTAAGTCAGCTTTAACTTTTCTTAACTCAGCCTACATTGTACATAAGTCAGCCGTAACAACACATAAATCAGCCTTATTAATTAATAAGTCAGCTGTATTATTTCATAATTCAGCCGTAACAATTTATTTATGCATTTAGAATAGGGTCGTGTTGCTGACGCAAGACTGATGACCGTACAAAGGATTGATCATTATCACACTCAAGTTACATATGGAATTTTTGGGGAGTCTTTGCATGTTGTTAACTTGGAAGGGAGAAACTGCACATGTCGGCGTTTCGACCTTTGCAGAGCACATGAATGTTTGTCGTATATCTCTGTGCAGTCCTTACTATAACAAGGATTATTTGGTGAACGCATACGCGCAATCGGTCATGCCGGTTGATTCCGCGCAACCAGTTCTAGAAAACGTGGCCAACCAACCGTGCTTCCCTCCGTTTATTTGTCCACAACCAGGATGACCTAAAAAAATATGATGAAATCTTCTTTAGAAGTTGCACTCAAAAACAAACGTCCAAGGAAACAACACACATGTTCTCGTTGTGGACAAACTGTGCATAATGTGAAAACTTGTCCGAATTAAAAGTTCTTGGCTGGGTTTTGTTTTTGTATTACGGCTGGGTGTTTTTTTTCATTATAGTTGGGTTACTTCGTGGCCAAAATTCCCTTCTAGTGTAATGAAATGTCGCGGTTAAATGACTCTTGTTGGCTAAGTTATTGTTACATTACGACTGGTTTAGTTACAAATTTTTCATTCTACGTCAAAGTTATAGTTTCATTAAGCTGAGTTTTGTTTTCTTCCATGGCTGATTTATATTGAACGTTAGGCTGGGTAATTCTTACATTAAGCCTAACTTATAACAATTAAGTTATTAAATTCACTAAATGGCTGGGTTTATGGTCAACGTTACGGCTGAGTCATATGACAATAACAATTATTTAATACGTTTAAGAAGTGATACTAACACCAAACATAAAACTTAAGAACATTCAACATTCACACATCACAAACAAGGTAGTAAGTTTCAGCAACATTAAGCATAGAGAAGACATGATAAATTTACGCACACTACAGGAAATGTGGGTATTAATAGCAGATAAAGATAGCGTTGTTGACATTCCTGCTATGGTATACCAACACTGGACTTTATAATAGCGTTTATAAAATTAGTACGCTATTTTTTTAATCGCGGGAAAATTATAGAATTTAGCCGCGTTAATTTGGTAAGTGGAGGCGCCTTACCATTGCAGAACAAAAAGAAATGCTATAGTATATGAAAAGATATAATATATTTTAGTCGACAAATTTTTTAAGTTGATAAAAATTTCTTGAAGTATACTCTCTCTTCAGCTTTTGACCATTCTCTTCTCTATCTTCTCTAGACTCCAAACACTGTGTTCTTCATAGTTTCGAAGAAAATCCGTATAGTTCTCTCGAATTGAAGGTTCCATTGGTATGTTCTATCTCATCGATGTGATTTTGAGTTTCAATTAGAAAGTTTTGATTTTGGGTATTGATTTTGATTGGGTTTTGATTCTTAGTTTGTGTGACAATGCATGTCAAAGTTTGTGATGTTCGGATTCGATTTTGATTTTGGGTTATGATTTTACTTTGCTTGAATCTGTTCTTTGTTTATCAGTTTCAGAAATGGAAAAGACAAGGAGGAGAACAAGTTGGTTCTCGTCGGAGTAGACGTAATCAAGGCTTGGAGGTACAAGATCTAACTGATTCGCAAGTTGCTTCTGCAACACCACTGAAAGTGAAGAAAAAACAGTAAAGAAAGTGGCTTCCCCGAAAAAGAGTATAGTTCTAATGCCAACGAGAAGAAGTAGTAGAAATAAGAAAGTGGCTGCTCAAGATGATGAGGTAGAAGATGTCACACCAGTAGATGATGAGATAGAAGATGTAACACGAGATGATGGTGGTGTTTTGGTAGAAGAAGATAAGGTTGATGAGGCTGAGAAGGCAACGTCTAATATGGAAGAAGATGATGTTGTTGGTGAGGTGGGGAACGAAGAAGAAGCTTGTTTGAATGGACACGAACAGAAAGAGGATGAAGAAGAAGCTGCCAATATGGAAGAAGATGAAGTTGTTGCTGAGGTGGGAAATGAAGAAGAAGCTCTCAATATGGAAGAAGAAGGAGTTAGCAATGCTCAAGATGCTGAGATTCCTAGTAATGAAGGAGTTCAGCTACCAGGGGATAAAGTGAAAGAAAAAAAAAGATGAGGACCAACAAAGATGCGTAGAGTGGCTGAAAATCCAAACGATAAGGTTGTGGTCATATTCACGGACATTGGTGAACATGTTGGACCTGGTTCCGTAACACTATCGTCTTTCTTGGTCCTCTTGTGAGGGAACATGTTCTGGTAACACTTTCTGATTGGAGAAAACTTGATGCACCGACTAAAGCAACATTGTGGGAAGAAATTCAGGTTTGTATAGATATGTTTTGTTGAACCGCAAAATGAAATTATAAACATGTTTGACCTTTGCTTATTGTGATGCAGGGAAGATTTCACTTGCAAGAAAAGTAGCAAAAAGCTGTCATATTCAAGCAGCTGGGAAATTTGTGGAGGACTGGGAAGTCAAGGTTAGTGTAACAAGTACGTGCTGCGAAGACTACTGCTGAGAAGACAGCTTTAAAACCCAGCAACATCTCATCCATTCAAGTGTGGAACTCTTGGGTTAAGAGCAAGACTACCACAAATTGCACGGTTAGTTATCTACAACTAAGTAACTTTATTGTTTACAGTTCATGAATAAAGGAATTAAGCAAACTCATTTTTATGTTGTAGGAAATAAGTAACAAGTACAGAGAGATGAGAAGAAATCAGAATCCTCACACCACCAACCGCAAAGGAATGCTTCGTTTAGCTGAAGATATGATAAAAGATTAGTCAAACGTCTATATATTGTACAGCTTGTTAGATTAAATTTGTACTGAGATATGTTTGTTTTAATATAGAAAAAAGTTAAGACCCAAGGAAGGTGAGTAAGAGTAAGGTTTGGATTACGGGACACACTCATGCTGATGGTAGACCAGTGAAGCCTCAATTTGCTGAGACTATTGTAAGTTGTTATATTGTTGTATAATTAATGGATTATGATCAATGCATTAATTTGCTGAGTTTGAATGTTTGTATCAGGAACAAATACAGTCACTTGATACTCATCATCAGCTGCTGCGAACATAAGGGAAGATGTTGTGAGCAAGATTTTGGGAAGAGACAAACCTGGACGAGTTAGGGGGTTTGGTAGAGGGGTTACGGCTACTAAGCTAGCATATCTGCAATTTAGAGACTCAAAGATTGCAGAAATGGAAAGTGAGATTCAAGAGTTAAAGGGCATGGTCCGAGACGTAGTTGGAAAGAAGGTAATTTCTTTTCATTAAAAATTGTTCAATTGTTCTTCAAGACATTTACTATTTCCTTTTCCTTCTCTCAGAAAAGTAGTGGTGATGCTGAAGCATCTGAGACTAGTGTTAGATTCAAAGAAGGAGTCAGAGTACAAATATTGGATTGGATTGAATCTGAAGATGTTGTTGTTGGTGAAGGAGAATTCGCTCTGCTGAACCGAAGTACAAAATTGGTCGTGTACCAATTGGTCCTAATGCAGTGGTTATCGTTGTTAAGTCTGCACTAAGCTCAGAAGCTTCTCTCTGGAGGCCTACAACAGATGTGTTAACTCTTGATGAAGCTGTGGGATACAAAGTAACTTGGCCAATGGATAAAGTGATTTTGGATAGGGATCCAAATGTTTCTGAAGACATATCCATGGTAAATTTTTCAAATATTGCTTTCTTCTTACCACAAGAGTTGTGTTATCTCTAATCATAAGCTTCTTTTGTTTTAGTAAACCATGGATGGTGAATCGCGAAGATGCAAGATATATGATTGGACCAATGACGAGGAGGAGCTTATTGCTGAAGGTCTCTTGTGCTCATCTAAATCCAAAGAGATGGTTAACAATATACCTCTAGGTCCGAATGCTGTTAGCATTGAAGTTCTGAAAGTGTTCAATGATAAGGCATATTTGTGGAGGCCAACCTCTGATATGTGTTTCATTGGTGATACACTTAACGAGAAAATCGCATGGCCGGTTCTAAAGGTTGAAGTCATGCCTACATCTGCTACAAATGCAACACCTACTAAAGCTGCAGCCAAGAAAATAGCATCACCTGCGAAACCATCAAAGAAAAAAGCAGTGGTATGTTCTATCTCATTGAAGTTATCTTGTTTGTTTGTATGTTGTTTGCTGTTGGATCTTTAATTGATGTTGCAACTTGTTTTTATATCTGGTTTGAGTTGTAGAGTCCAGGCAGCACTAGGTCGACTAGAAGTCCAAAGCAGAAGTGTTTTCTCTTTGATTGGAACCACTCTGGACGTAATGTAGCTAAAGGAAGAGTAGCTTTGACTGATCCGAAAGAGTTGTGCCACTTTGTACCCTTAGGTCCAAATGCAAGCATGGTTTGGGTTGAAGTGGCTAAGATTGGTAATACAATGGTCTGGGGGCCAAATTCAGAGATTGAAATAGTATATGATGCAATTGGTTCAGTTGTGGCATGGCCAAATGATAAACTAAAGTTCGTCTGAAACAATGTCAAGTTTGTCTTTAACGTTTTCCACCGGAACAATGTCTTCGGTTATGTAGTTCTAGGTAGTTTTTTATTCTCAGTTTCTAGCTAGCTTTTGAACTTATGTGTAATATTATGATTAATATTATGTGTAATATTATGACTAAGATTATGTGTAATATTCTAACTAAGAGTTTGTGTATATTATGATTAAGTGTGATAACAACGATAAATACATAACTTTAACATTAGACCATACACTTTTAAAATTATAACCCTATACCCTATAGTTAAAACCCTAAACCCTAAAGTTCAAACCCTTTAACCTATACCCTATATTGCAATCATAAGAAATGATATTATAATCTTAATTTCATAAAACAGATTAGATAAATTTTCATACAAAACTCATTGGTTCAAACCCTATACCCTATAGTTAAAATCCTAAACCCTAAAGTTCAAACCCTCTAACCTATACCCTATATTGCAATCATAAGAAATGATATTATAATCTTAATTTTCATAAAACTGATTAGATAAATTTTCATACAAAACTCATTGGTTCAAACCTTATACCCTATAGTTAAAACCCTAAACCCTAAAGTTCAAACCCTCTAACCTATACCCAATATTGCAATCATAAGAAATGATATTATAATCTTAATTTCATAAAACTGATTAGATAAATTTTCATACAAAACTCATTGGTTTAAACCCTATACCCTAAAGCATTTCTACATACAACCATGTTTTAGTGTGTATGAACATATGATTAGATTGTTGAATTTTATAAATCCTCATAGAAATATTTAGTATTTGTAAGAAATAATATCTAAAAATCTGAATATTGATGTTGAATTTTTTAAGATTTATTTTATATATTTTTTTCTTAATAACCTATTTTATATGCTAATTTCTGATTTCAAACGAAAATAATACTCTGGGCCAATGAGGAGTAACTTCCAAGATTGCGTACGTGGCGAGTAATACGCTGATGGATGTGTCTCACCAGCTTCGTTAGCACATGGCCAGCGTTGTTAGTGAACTATAACACGTCTCCAACTACTGGTTATTGCACCTTTATTGGAGGCAACTTGGTAACTTGGAAGAGCAAGAAGCAAAAGGTTGTGTCATGCTTAAGTGCTGAAGCTGAGAATAGAGCCATGAGGAAGCTTACCACAAACACTTTGACTCTCCATCATTCTCATCCATATATCTTATACATTCTCAATTCTAACAGAACCATCATCATCTATCATCTCAACCATCAGATCAACCTTCAAAGAATCAGGGACAAAGGAATCTCTTCCTAAGAGGTCTATCAGACTTTTGGCATGCCCACGACCTAGACTTTTTGCTGACTCTCTCTTGTTATTCTTGGTGAGAATGGGCTTAAAATGAATTTAACAAAGGGCTGGTTGAATTTTGCTTAAAAGAACCCAAAGTGGATTTGTTACGAGTTCTTCATGGGCTGCAATACTTCTTCTTGGGCCATTTGATCCAAAACAGTTTCAAATGGTTTCTTGGGCTTGAATTCTGTGGCCTGCTCATCAGAAAGAAGGAACGAATCCTTAACTTGTGTTTTGAACTTTTTTTGGGCTGAGAGAGAGAACCAACTAATCTATGGATCTGACCCACAACTTCTCCAGCTTTTTTAGCTCATCCTCAGTCTCATCAGTTGGTTTTAGCTCAACCACACTCACTTCTCTGGTTTCAGCTCAACATGCTCGCCTTTCATCCATCCAGGTTTGTCCTTTGTCGCATAGTCATCTGACTCAACCATGGTTACATCCTCCCCTCCTCCTGTGAAAAGATTTGTCCTCGAATCTGCATCTCCTACATCAAAAGAAAACAAGTTAGAAGTGAGACAAATGATCAAGAAAATAAGCATGAAAGCAACATGGAAGTAAGGTTTTGGACAGAAACTTCCTTGGAGTTTTGAAGCCATTATCCTCAAGAACTTCCATCTCCAGATCTTAGGCTGCTAAACATGGTCTCTGCTATCATTCCTTACACTCCTTTGAGACTTAATTTGTTGTTCCTGGAAACTCAAAATAGAGACTAGATATCTAGTGACATATAAGAAATACATGTTCTTAATCTGATCAATAACCAAGAGTTTCTTTCTAAGAACATGCTGCCCTTGATTCAGACTTTCAGAATGCAGATCAGAGTATGTATTGTAGACCAGAATGGTATCAAGGCACAAAACAACAGAGTTCTTAGGAAAAACCTTCAAAATGTGCACAACTTTCTCAGATTCAGAACACAAAAGTTTAAGTTCAAGATCAGATTCAGAATCAGTTAGCACAAGTCTCCAAGGTTTAGCATGACTTTCCAAGAATGTGTTGTACACTAATATATCATCAAAGATTAAAACAACATCATTCTGCAAGCATGATCCCAAGACAAACCAAGATTTTTCAGTTTCGGAACATATACTAGCAGGTTTCAAAACATGATCAAAAACAAACTCTGTTTCAGCCCTAAATGATTTCGGTTCCTGCAACTTCTTAGAAATGAATAAGAAGGTGCAAAAAAAAGTCATCAGTGACCAGCTCATGCTTTGAAAAACATAGATCAAAGCCATTATTACTAAAGCAAAAAAGGAATCACAATGCTTTCTGAAACAGAACTCACGTTGTTGCAGAACAATCTCTAATGTCTTTTCAGGGTCATCAAGGCTTTTGTTGTGTTCCATAAGCTAAACAAAATTCAAAATAAGACCAGGAAAGTGGTCAACAACACACTGAAATTTTTTTTGATCAAAGAGTTAGTCATGTTCAAGTTTCTTAAAAGAAGGAATCATGTTATCAAAAACAGAGTTTGAAACACAAAATTCTTTCACTTTATCAAGACCAAAACGTTTTAAATCCTTGGAGCTATCCATAACAAACAAATCAGGCACATAATTGATGATACTAAGTTCCTTATAATGCTCTTTTGAGTCAGGAGACAAAGCCGTAGGAGTTATTTCTTGTTCCAGGCTGATCTGCTGCTCCAACACTTCACTTTGTACCAATGTCGATTTTTCTGTTTCTGGTGAGTGTGCTTCTGAGATGTGGGACACTGAAACAAGACTACTCGGTGGCAGCGGTTCAAAACAGGTTAGTTCATCACATGTTTTATTGAAATAAAGTTCAGCATGAGGAGATGAAAGACAAAACTCAATTTCTGTCTTAGGTTCTTTTTTACCTCAGATGGCTTTGTTTTTGTAGATTTGAGTTGAAAAGAGTAGAACTCGTTTGTGTGATCAAACAAGCTTCAGATCAAACTGAGTATGCAATCTGTTTTGAGTAAGCAAACTCAGAGAGAAGGAGTATTTCTGAATATCTCTCTTTTCTTAATTATTAAAAATTCGTGTACAACTTAATTGTATAGATAAAACTACAACTAAAACCACTTGCCAAAACCATGGGTTAGTGATGAAAACAACAGGTGCATTCTGAGCATAAAATATCTAGCCACTGTTTTTTACTTTCTTGACCTGCTTGCTTGCTTACTTGCATGCTATCTGCTTGTTGGGCCACGTCCTGGGCTTCATTCTCTTCATTTTCTTTACTCTTCTCTTGGTTACAGCCAAATTGATCACTCAGCTTTCTCCTCTTAGACTCATTCTCTTTCTCAGCTATACAGACCAATATCAGTGAAGAGGTGTGTGCTTGCTCTCTCTCAACATTCCCCCTCAAGATTGGCTGGTGGAGATCCAATAAGCCGATTGTCCGATTAAGAGCATCACACAACTTTGATGAAGTTGCCTCTATAAAGATGTCAGCAACCTGATAAGAGCTCTTCACATAAGATGGAATGATCACACCTTCTTGAACATTTTCTCTGATATAGTGGCAGTACACTTCAATATGCTTTGTTCTTTCATGGAATACTTAATTAGATGCAATGTGGACTACCCCTTGATTATCACAGTGTAAGACAATCTGTTGAGATGATTCAACTCCAAGATTTTTAAGCAAATGCTTCAGCCAGACAAGTTCTCCAGTGACGCTTGTCATTTCTCTGTTTTCAGATTCAGCACTAGATCTTGAAATTACCTTCTGTTTTTTGCTATTTCAGGTTACTAGATTGCCTCCAATAAAAGTACAATACCCAGTTGTTGACTTTCTGTCATTCCTCTCTCTTGTCCAGTCAGCATCACAATAGCCAACAATATCAATATTTGAATTGCATCCCATCCAAATACCTTTCCCAGGTGTGCCTTTGATGTATCTCAAGATCCTTTCCACCATTCTATTGAGATGAAGAACCAAAGAGAGGAAAAGAATGAAGAAGAAATAATATGGACAATAAAAACAGTTTATGTCCGTACAAAGCTAACTATGATCTACCTTGGATTGTAAGGCAAGGCAGAGGTCTAAGGTCGCCTAAACTAACCTAAAAAAGCTTTAGAAGACCATTGGGGTTTAGTTAACCAGCTACTATGGTTAAGTTTGAATTCAAATCCGGATCTACTGCAAAAAGAGCAGCTGGGTCAGAATACAGTCTTTGGCCCAGTGTATTGTTGTTTTCCTCTTTCTTTCTTCTCTGTCTTTAAATATGTTGTAAGCAGCAAGAAATGTGAAGAAGGAGAAAATACTCCCCTGTTTCGTGACTCTCTCACTCCTAATGACAAACATACTTCTCCACTCTCTATCTTTTCTCAACAGATTCATCTTTCTTTTTACTCTCTGTTCCTTGTGTTCTTCACCTCCGTACTCTCAAATCCACTTATTCTTACATGGTATCAGAGCCATCAACTCCTAAACCTCTATTCTTCTTCCGCAACATAGTCATCCTCATCTTTCCTCCAGTTTCCAGCAAAACCTAAACTATTATCCAACAGATAATAGCAAGGGTCCTATGTTTTTCCTCTCTTTTTTCCTTTATTTCTGTCGAGTTCTCTCTTTTATTCTTGTTCCCTCTTGTTTCTCTGGGTATATCATTCAGATTCCTGGAGTATACAAGTTTTTCTTAAGAAAATCTCTTTTCCAGTTCGCCGAATTCTCAAATTTTTCATAAACATCCTATTAGCCAACGGTCCATAGCATCCAAAATAGAGCAAACCAAGGCTGTTTTGGTTCCAATTACTCTAAAAGGGTTAAACTATCTTCTCTAGTCAAGACTTGTGAAGACTGCAGTTGGGGGTTGAGGCTTGTGGAGTCGTGTCACAGATAGTCAAGCTCCAAAGCTGGTAACACAAGGTGAAGATGGCCAAGATATTGTGGCTGTTGATGAAACTAAATGGGTTCAAGAAGACAATTTATGGTGCTGTTAGCTATCCAGAACTCTCTTGAACCAAGTATCCTAGAGGCTTATTCCTACTATGATACCTCTAAGTAACTGTGGGACACTATGTATAAGGTATATGGGAATGTCTCCAACCTTATAAGGGTCTTTGAAGTAAAGAGAGCCATTAACTCTTTCAAGCAAGAAGATATGGACTTCAATAAGTTCTTTGGGAAGTTCAGGTCACTGTGGGTTGAGTTTGAAATGCTCAGACCAAGCAAAACTGATCAAGTGGTGTTAAATTAAAGGCGTGAGCAAGACAAGGGTCTTTGGAATCCTCCTGACCCTTAACCCTTGTTACAATGATTTGATTAAGCACATACTCAGAGCTGAGAAGCTACAATCTCTGGATGAAGTTTGTGCTCAGATTCAGAGAGAACAAGGGTCACTGGGTCTGTTTGAAGGAAAAGGAGAGCTCACAATGGCTCACAAGGTCGAAGTGGCAGTAGCTAACAAAGGATACAACGAGCAGGATGATAGGACTGTGTGGTTGTGTGATCGTTGCATGAAGAAAGGCAAGAAGAAGGACAAGTGCGGGATTCTTCATCCTAACCTCAAACCGTCCAACTTCAAAGAGCCAAGGAGTCAGTACGTGGATGCAAAAGAACACTTCTCAACTGACATGCCAAAACCATCCACTCCATATATGTGCTCAACCATGCGCTCTCATGCTGCCACAAACATAGCTGGTGAAGCCAAAGCCATAGCGACAAGTGCTCTGTCCACCTTGAGGACCATTCAAGATGAGACTATCAAGAGGTCAGCCCTTGATGCTCTCATCAAAGCCCTCAAGGGAACTCTGGTATTGTTATTGGAACCTCTCTAAATGCTTTGCACACTACTGGTTAGAATGCTAAACCATTAGTGTAGATTCAGGGTCCTTTCACCACATGATTAGTGATGCTAGTCTAATTAGTAACATAGAACTTGCCTTAGAAAATGTGATGATTGATAATGGTGAGAAAATACCCATTAAAGGTATAGGGTACCTGAAATTGTTTAACAAAGATTCAAAGGCATTTTACATGCCTACATTCACTTCATATTTTCTATCGGTTAAAAAGGCTACCAGTTATCTGAATTGTCTTTCTGTGTTTAGTCCTAATTATGTTTACTCTCAGGATATTGAGACCAGTGGTTTACTTGGCAAAGGTGTGACCAAGGAGGGCTTGTATCTACTTGAAGACACCAAATGCTTATCTGATTTATCTTATGCTTTTAGTTCATCTTCTTCTTTACCTAAAGATGCAATGTGGCATGCTAGACTAGGACACCCTCACACACGTTCATTGAGTTTGATGTTGCCTAGTATTTCATTTAAGAATGATAGTTGTGAGGCTTGTATTCTTGGCAAACATTACAAATCTGTTTTCCCAAAATCAGTGACTATGTATGAAAGTTGTTTTGATCTCATTCACTCTGATGTTTGGACTGCACCATGTTTATCAAGAGAAAACCATAAGTATTTTGTTACATTTATAGATGAGAAATCAAAATACACTTGGTTAACCTTTCTTCAATCAAAGGATAGGGTGCTAGAGGCCTTTATAAACTTTCAAAACTACATAACTAACCATTTCAATGTTAAGATTAAAATTCTTACATCAGATAATGGAGGGGAGTACACTAGTAATGCCTTCAAAGCACACCTCAACAAACATGTGATAATTTACCAGAAAAGTTTCCCTTATACCTCACAACAAAATGGGGTAGCTGAAAGGAAGAATCGACATCTGATGGAGGTGGCCAAAAGCATGATGTTTCACACCAATGTTCCCAAAAAGTTTTGGGGGGGATGTTGTGATCACTGCTTCCTACTTAATGAACAGAATTCCTACCAAGATCATCCAAGATGTCTCTTCATATAAGGTACTGAACAAAACATATCCATTTATTGACCATTTGTGTGTGTGTGCTTTGTCTTGATACCATGTGAACTAAGAAACAAGCTAGAAGCCAAAAGTGTCAAAGTTATCTTCATTGGGTACTCACCAAATCTGAAAGGCTGCACATGTTATGTTCCAGAGACAAGGAAAGTTATGGTTTCTAGAGATGTGAAGTTTTTGGAATCAAGGGGATTCTATCATGATAAAAGCTGGGATAACTTGAAGGACCTGTCTCAAGCTCCCTCGGATAGAGCAGCTAATCTGAGGATAATTATTGGGAATCTTGGCATCAGCCTTTCAAACCCAAAAGAGGCACCTAAAACAGCTGAGACATGACTAGAGGGTGAAGAGGTCACTCAACCTGATCCTACAGGGGGCAATGATCATGAACAAGAACAACACCAAGGTTCAGAGACTCATGATCAGGAGAGTGTACATGAACACGAGACTGCTCAATTTTAGGAGGAAGAAGAGCAGCTAGAATTTCAGGTTCAGGTACAACCACTAAGGAGTACAAGGACAAGGATCCCTCCTTCAAACTGGGTGAATACAAGGGTCTAGTACAACAGCCAAGTAGTGACTCATCCAATATAGGCGATGTGCTCTCTTGCAAGATTTCCACTCGAGCATCAAGCTTTCATCACTGGGTTAGATCAATGGTCTGTACCAAGGTCGTATGAGGAAGCAATGGAGAGTAAGGAATGGAGGGACTCTGTTGATGATGAAGCAAATTCCATGATCATCAATGATACTTGGTATGAAAGTGAACTCCCAAAGGGCAAGAAGGCAGTTTCAAGCCCTATGATACTTTGGTGTTTACTATCAAGTATTTACCAAATGGAAAGGAAGAGAGAAAGAATTCAAGGCTAGTTGCGAAAGGTTTCACTCAGACCTATGGAGAGGACTATGTAGACACATTTGCACCAGTAGCCAAACTTCATACAATTCTGATCATCCTATCTATTGCAACCAACCTTGAATGGAAACTATGGCAGGTGGATGTCAAGAATGATTTTCTTCAAGGAGAGTTAGATGATTAGTTCTACATGCACCCACCTCCTGGTCTTGAGAAGCTTGTGAAGTACGGTACCACAAGTTAAGTACGGCCTTGATGGAAGAGGCTTCAGGAAACTAGAGGCTGATCACACCTTGTTATCTATGATCTAGCTTGGATTGTAAGGCAAGGCAGAGGTCTAAGGTCTCCTAAATTAACCTCAAGAAGCTTGAGAAGACCAATGGGGTTTAGTTAACCAGCTACTATGGTTAAGTTTGAATTCAAATTCAGATCTACTGCAAAAAGAGCTGTTGGGTCAGAATACAGCATTTGGACCAAAGTGTTGTTGTTTTCCTCTGTCTCTCTTCTCTGTCTTTAAATATGTTGTAAGCAGCAAGAAATGTAAAGAAGGAGAAAATACTCCTCAGTCTCGTTACCCTCTCTCTCCTGATTACAAACATATTTCTCCACTCTCTCTCTTGCCTCAACAGATTCATCTTTCTTTTTACTCTCTGTTCTTGGTGTTTTTCACCTACATACTCTCAAATCTGCTTATTCTTACACATTCTCCAATGATGTCCGCTTGGAAAATGCATATGTTGAATCACTTATTCACTGCAAAGCATAAGTCAGGTCTAGTTATGGTGAGATAGATCAGCTTTCCTAACATTCTCTGATATTGTTTCTCATCCGCAGCTGGTTCCCCCTCAGACTCATCTTTATAGTTCTCTTCAGTGGGAGTTTTACATGGCTTATACCCCAACTTTCCTGTCTCTGATAAAAGGTCTAAGGCATATTTTCATTAGGAGAGAAACAAACCAGAATCAAGCTTGCATACTTCAATCCCAAGAAAGTATTTTAGTTCCCCTAGATTATTGATATCCAAGGTTCCCTTTCGAAGCTCTTTAGTGTGTTTAACACCATCTATATCATCACCAGTTATGATTATATCATCAACATAGATCAATACCACCACCATACCTTTGTTTCCTTTGATTGTGAATAAGGTATGATCCGCCTCAAATCTTTTAAAACCATCTTCAGTCAAGCAACTACTCAACCTTTGGTACCATGCTCTAGGAGACTGTTTGAGTCCATAAATCTCCTTCTTGAGTTTACACACTTTGGTGTTGTCGGCTTGATCATGAAAGCCTTCAGGAGGTTTCATGTATACTTCTTCTTCTAAGTCTCCTTGCAAGAACGCATTCGTCACATCTATTTGCCATAGATCCCATGATAGATTGGTAGCTATGGACAATAGAACTCTTACTAAATGTAGCTTGGCAACTAGGGAAAATATCTCCCTATAGTCTTCTCCATATTTTGAGTAAATCCCTTAGCAACAAGTCTTTCTTTGTACCTCTCAATATCTCCTGAACATGTGTATTTTATAGTATACACCCACCGGCAGCCTACAACCTTCTTGTTGCTTGGTAGGTTCACCATGTCCCACGTCCCATTCTTGAGCATAGATGCGATCTTCTCCTTCATTGCATTGACCCATACATCACTCTTCCAAGCTTCTTCATAAGTTGAAGGGATTAGTTGCTGATCAATCTTAAATAGGAAAGCTTGATGTGTGCTTGGAAGATGAGCCACAGAACAATAAACTTGAATTGGATGAGAAATAGCATGGTTGTTGTAGTAAACCCTAGTGTTCCTCCAATTCTCAGGGCCATGTCTTATCCTTTCACTTCTTCTTAAAGGTTGTGAAGATGGTTTGTTTTCTGACTCATTTTCCTCTGAATCTTCAACAACTGCATCTTCTAATGAGGATGAGCTTGATTCATCCAAATCTTGTGATTCCCACTCTCCAATATCTCCATCAGACTTTGAAGTCGATCCTTCTTCCTCGACATGATCACTTCCTTCACTAATATCTTCACTCTGGATGAGAGGTGTTCCTTGATTGGTCTCTCCATACTCAGTTGGTGTTGGTATTGGATTTGAACCAGCGAGTGTGTGTAGACCATCAAGGATAAATCTTAAGGTGGCTGCTCTATCCTTAGAAGAAGTAAGGTTTTCCAAGCTCTTCCAATCCTTCTTGTCAAAGTATCCATGTGCTTCATCAAATTTTACTTCCCTTGAGATATAAACTTTTTTTGCTTGGATCATAGCACTTATAGCTCTTCTGAGTTGGAGAGTATCCTATCAACATACATCTGATGCTTCTTGGTTCCAGTTTGTTCCTTTGAGCCTCTAGAACAAAGACATAGCACACACAACCAAACACTTTCAGATGCTCATAGTTTGGTTTAGTGCCATTCAGGATCTCATATGGTGAAGGACCTCTAAGCTGTTTTGTTGGAAGTCGGTTGATTAGATAAGCTGAAGTCATAACTGCATCTCCCCAGTATTCCTTAGGAACTCCTCTCTCAAACATTATTGTTCTTGAAACTTCCATAAGGTGTCTATTCTTGCGTTCAGACACTCCATTTTGTTGGGGAGTGTAAGCGCAAGAGGTTTGATGTACAATGCCATGCTTCTCCATATCCTTCTGAATTCCTTGCTCATGTACTCTCCACCATTTTCACTTCTAAATATCTAGATTTTAGCTCCATATTGAGTAGATACATATTCTTAAAACTTTGTGAATGCTTCAAGAACTAGGCTCTTTGATGGCAAGAGGGTAAACCATGTAAACTTTGATTTCTCATCAATGAAGGAAACAAAATACGTGTATTGATCTCTCGAGATTCATGGGGCTGTCCATACATCAGAGTGAACTAGATCAAAACACTCACTATACATAGTAGTTGACTAAGGAAAACTAATTCTACAATGTTTCCCCAAAATGCAAGTTTCACATTCATGATGATCCTAATCCATGCTTAGTAAAGCAAGCTAAAGTGTTGGGAGTGTGGATGGCCAAGTCTAGCATGCCAGAAAACGTCAGTACAACCAGAATTCATAGCTGAGTGGATTACTGCTGGCTGAATGCTATCCAAAAAGTACACCATCATCACTAAACACTGCCAAGAATTCAAGGTCCTTTGTTGCCTTATGGACAGATAACAAATTAGATGTGAACTATGGTATGTATAAAGCCTCAGAGCTCTTATTAAATAGTTCTAGTTGTCCAATTCCTCTAAATGCAATGTCCTGACCATTAGCAATACTAACTTTTCCAAATTGAGGCCTTATATTGCAGAGCAAATCTGAATCACTAATCATGTGGTGTGATGCTCGTGAATCTATAATGATTGATTTATGAGTTTTAGAGGCTGAGAAGCTCTTACCAGAATTTTTTAACTTGGCCATGCTCTTTATAAGAGCATCCAAGTCTGACTTCCTCACCACATCATCTCTTGGTGTATTGTTCCTCACAGGATAGTTCACCTCCTTCCTTGGTCGTAGTTCAGCTTTAAGCACCCAACACTTCTCCTTGGTATGTCCCATGCGCGTGCAACGGTCACACTTCAGATTGTAATTTCTCATATCAGTTTGTTGGAAAGGGAATCATCTACTCACATAAGCAGTTTCACTGGTTCCTTGTAAGAGACCTCTTGAACCCTCCTCCTTCTGGATCAGCATACACACTTCATTGAGACTAGGAAGCTTGTCAAACCTTAAGATAACATGAATCATTCCCTTAAATGATCCATTGAGAGCAAGCAGTAATCCAAACACTTGATCTTGATCACGCCTCTCATTCAGCTCTTTCACATCAGTTGTTGGTGGTATGAGCAGCTCCAGTTCTGCCCATAGACTCCCGAACTCACCAAAGAAATCCTTGAACAATCGCTCCTCTTGTTTATGGTTGTTCAGTGCTTTCTTAACCTCAAAGACTCTACTGAGGTTAGAAATGTTCCCATAAACACTCAGTAGAGTATCCCACAGCTCCTTCAGCGTCTCACAATAGGAGTAGGTAACAATTATAGCTGGTTCTAGTGAGCTTTGTAGAACTGCTATAACTAATTGATCATCTTGTATCCATTTGGACTCATCTTGGCTGGTTTATTCTCCAGCCTTCTCTTTAAACTTGAACTTATCTTGAGTGCCTCCAATATGCTCCCACAAGCCTCGGCTCCTCAAGGAAGCTTTGGTGATTCTTGACCACAACAACCAGTTGACTCTTTTGAGTAAACCTGGTAATATTATTTGCTTCTGATTTTCCATCTTACAAAAACCAGAGTAAAAATAGAGTAGAAAGTGTTTTCATTATTTGATTTTTGTAGCCAACTGGTCTTCAAGAGCTAACACTGCTCAAATACCATGAAGATTTGAGTAGAAAAGAGTAGAACTCGTTTGTGTGATCAAACAAGTTTCAGATCAAACTGAGTATGCAATTTGTTTTGAGTAAGCAAATTGAGAGAGAAGAAGTATTTCTGAATAGCTCTCCTTTCTTAATTATTACAAATTCTTGTATAACTTAATCATATAGATAAAACTACAGCTAAAACCACTTGCCAAAACCATGGGATAATGATGAAAACAAGAGGTACATTATGAGCAGAAAATATCTAGCCACCGTTTTTGACTTTCTTGACATGCTTGCTTGCTTACTTGCATGCTATCTGCTTGTTGGGGCATGTCATGGGCTTCATTCTCTTCAGTTTCTTTATTCTTCTCTTGTTTACATCCCAATGGATCACTAAGCTTTCTCATCTTGGACTCATTCTCTTTCTCAGCTATACAGCCCAATATCAGTGAAGGGGTGTGTGCTTGCTCTTTCTCAACAGTCTAGTCTCTTCTTTAGCCTGCCTCGGTTGTTTTCTGCTTTAATCATCAGAAACAAAGTGTTTCTTCATGAAGTGTTTCAGCTCAAACCAGGATGCAACTTGTGCTTCTTATGTTCTTCTTCTGGTAGTAACAAGCTGATACCACCATTGAATGGCATCAACACAGAACTCTGTTGTAGACAACCAAACCTTCTTTCTTTCTGAGTAGTTTTGGCCATCAAAAACAAGTTCCATTTGCTATTCCCACTCCAAGTATCCATCAGGGTCATTTCTGCCATAGAAAGATGGTATCCTGCTCCTCTTTTTTATCTTAGCATCCTTCTAAACCTGAGAAACATTACCAAAGAAATCATCAGCATCTTTCTGTTGAAATGGATCTGTCTTTTCATTCTTTTCACTATCTTAGAGATCATTGCTTCCATCTGCAATTTATTAAATTTATTAGTAGCAGTTTCATCTGGTTCATGGCTCCCATCATATATGGCTTCCTTTTAAGAAACTAAACAAGAAAGATTATCACATATATGAATAGCCAAAGCCTCACAATCTCTGAAGGGTTTCTCTCTTGTGTTTTCCAGTGAATTTTCTCTGTGAATCCAGTAGCTCAGCAATAAAAAAAAGATCAAAACTTCAGAGAATAAACCCCAACCCAAAAACAGAAGAAAGAGATTTATGAGATTCAAAAATAGAAAGATAAGAGATTTCTGAGAAAATTGTATAGAAAATTGCAGAGAATACAAAACAGATTACAAAAAAAAGAGAAGAAGTGGAAAAGTTTTAGAATCAAACCTCTGATCAGGAGCCTTCAAATATGCTTTGATACCACTTGATGAATCCCTTGTGCGCAGATCCTTTTGTCCTTGATTCTTTGAAGGATGATCAGATCATTTGAGCAAGATATGGGTTGATTCAGATTGTGGATGATGGATGATTTGATGGGATGATCTTCAGAAATGATCCCTAGACTGATCAGATCTTGTGTAGTTGTGTCTAAGATCAAGAGAATGAACTCTGTTTGAAATCAAAGACAAGAATTTTGCTTGCAGAGAATGAACTCCTAGCAATTAGTGTTCAAAGATGAACAAAGGATTCACAGATTTAGAGAGAAATTTGATAAAAATAAGTTAATGAATCTTATTCTGCTCGTGCCTACACTTCTATAGGTTACAAAATATGTAGAAACCAAAAGACAAGTGCAGAAACCAAAGAAACTTAGAAATTAGGAATGCAGACTTGATTTTGGACCAGAATAAGTTTTTTTTTTGTTGAATTACTCTTGGCATGCCCACGACCTAGACTTCTTGCTGACTCTCTCTTGGTATTCTTGGTGAAAATGGGCATGAAATGGACTGAACAAAGGGCTGGTCGAATTTGGCTTCAAACAAGCCCAAAGTGGATTTGTTATGAGTTCTTCATGGGCTGCAACACTTCTTCTTGGGCAATTTGATCCAAAACAGTTTCAAATTATTTCTTGGGCTTGAATTTCGTGGCTTGCTCATCAGAAATAAGGAATGAATCCTTAACTTGAGTTTTGATCTTCTTTTGGGCTTAGAGAGAGAACCAACTCATTCATGGATCTGACCAACAACTTCTCCAGCTTGTTTTAGCTCATCCTCATTCTTATCATGTGGTTTTAGCTCAACCACACTCACTTCCGCTGGTTTTAGCTCAACATTTTAGCCTTTCATCCATCCAGGCTTGTCCTTTGTCGCATAGTCATCTGACTCAACCATGGTTTCATCAGAGTCTTTGGGTGCCTATGCTATGTCTTGGTTCCTAGAGAGCAGAGAAACAAGCTGGATGCAAAGAGTACTAAAGCTATGTTTATTGGTTAATCAGTAACTCAAAAGGGGTATTATGATCCAGTGCTATGATCCAGCGACAAGGAGTGTGTTGGTATCCAGAGATGTGAAGTTCATGGAGGCAAAGGGGTATTATGAGGAGAAGAAATAAGAAGACTTAGAAGACAAACCTAAAGAACTAGAGGATAAGACATTGAATCTGAGAATCTTATTGGAGAAGCTTGGGGTAAACATGTACCAAGATAAAGGGATAAGAAGGAGCAGTCCTCCTTCTGATCAACCTAGAGAAGCTTAAAGAACAACACCTCTTGATCATGAGGGGGGAGAAGAGTTTGAATCAGAAGTGCAGGAGCAGCACCAAGAGGATAGGTCATCATGATCACAAAGTGACACATGAGGCTGAGAATTTGGATCAGCCTAGTGGAAATGAAAAGAAATAGTCTCATAATCAAGAGGAGGTAAATGAGACACCTCCAGAAGTTCAAGAAGAGGTTCAGCCTTTGCAGGGGAGCACAAGGGTTAGGAAAGATCCTTCCAGATGGGTAAACACGAGAGTGTACTACAATGCCCAGCCTGTGAAGCATCCTTCTCAACCCGTGTGTTCCTTTGCAGAGTGTCCAGACGAACACATGGTGTTTAAGTGTAACTTGTATGAGAATGAGGTTCCACAATCCTATGAAGAAGCCATGAAGAATAAATAATGGAGAAGTGGGTAATGAAAGGGATGAAAACGACACATGGCAAGAGAGTGAACTACCTAAGGGGAAGAAGGCTGTGACTAGTAGGTGGATTTTCACAATCAAATACCTTGCAAATGGGCATATTGATAGGAAGAAGAGCAGGTTGGTAGCAAGAGGATTTACACAGACTTATGGGGAATATTACATTGACACGTTTGCTCCTGTAGCTAAGCTTCACACAGTCCGGATTGTATTTTTATTGCTACAAACCTAGTGTGGGACTTATGGCATATGGATGTGAAGAATGCTTTCTTGCAAGGTGATATTGAAGACAACTTTTATATGCTTCCGCCTCCTGGTCTTGAGCACCTAGTGAAGCCAAGGAATGTGTTGAGATTGAAGAAAGCAATATATGGGTTAAAGAAGTCACCTAGAGCCTGGTATTGAAATCTGAGTACAACTCTAAATGGGAGAGGGTTCAGGAATCAGTGTGATATTGGTGTATGTGGATGATTTGATCATCCCAGGAAGTGATAATGCTGGGATTAAAGCCACTAAAGAGTTTCTCAAATAAGTGTTTAATATCAAAGATTTGGGAGAGATGAAGTATTTCTTGGGGATTGAGATATGCAGAGCTAAGGAGGGTTTGTTTATGTCTCAAAGAAAGTATATGTGCTTGGAGGAAAGATAGCCAAGACACCTCTTGAAGAGGGGTATAATGTTCTACTTGAGGGGGAGATTGAAGAGAACCAGTTCTTTGAGGATGCTAAGCATACAGGAATATGGTTGGGAAGTTGATCTACTTGACTTTCACAAGACCAGATATATGTTTTGCAGTGAATCAAGTAAGTCAGCATATGCAAGTTCCAAGGGTTGATAGGATACTGAGGTATTTGAGTGGCACGCCTGGACAAGGAGTTTGGATGGGATGTAATGGCAGTACAGAAGTAGTTGGGTATTGGGATGCTAATTGGACAGGAGATATAGTGGATAAGAGATCAACCACTGGGTATTGTACATTCATTGGAGGGAACCTAGTTACTTGGAAGAGTAAGAAGCAAAAGGTTATCTCATGTTCAAGTTATGAGGCTGAGTATAGAGCTATGTTGAAGGTGACAAACGAGTTGGTATGGGTCAAGGGCATTCTGAAGCATCTGAAGATTGAACAGACCATTCCTATGACAATGCATTGTGATAATCAAGCAACAATTCACATTTCATCTTAATCAGTCTTCCATGAGAGAATAAAGCACATAAAATTTGATTGTCATAAGGTAAGGCAGATGATTGTCTTAGTAGTGATATTGCCATGCTATACAAGGAGTGAAGATCAACTTGCTGATGTGTTCAGCAAGGCCGCGAGATTAAAGACAATGGTGTCCATCCTTTCGAGGTTGGGACTCATTGAACTTACTCCAATCAAATGATCCCCTCATCATGGGGTCTTTACTCTTTACCTTATCAAGGTTTTATCCCTAAGGAGGGTTTTCCTTGGTAAGGTTTTTAATGAGGAAGATCTCATGGCATTCCAAGCTTGACTTGTTCCACATGGTGAAGCTTGAGGGGGAGTGTTGAAATGAGTGAGTACATGAAGAGAAGTGATGGAGGGGGTTTGCAATGGCTGAAGAGAAGGAAGTTTGGGAAGGTTTGGGAGGGTTTGGATCGAACAGTCCGTACAGGCTGTACATGCCGTACCATAACATGTCGACCAAACCTCGACCAAAACTTACCAATGTTTACCCAGGTAACTTTTATGTCAAGAAGAAGTTACCATGAGCTTTCTCCACTTGCTACAGACGTTGGAAAGGACAAGGAAAGAGTCTTGGACAGGCTGGAACAGCTGGAAAGTAAAAGGAGCATCACTGGCAAGCAAGGAAGATGCAAAAGGCATCTTTGACTCCACATGCTTTGTTATCCCTTTAGTCACGAAAACCCTTGTATCTGAGCACATATATGTTGTAAACACTCTCGTTTATCAATTACCAGAGTTTTGAGCCTCTCTATATATTCTCTCTCTAATATTTTAATCTCTTATACAAGCAATCTGATACTTTCTTAAATTCGTGTCTATACGCTCACTAAATCAAAAGTGATTATATCAAGGAAGATCCAAGGAAACTGCTGGGAAGTTACCTTTACCGCCTTTCAACACCCTGACTCAATCTCAGTCATTTACTCTCAAGGAAGAAGCTGTCAACATATTCAGTCCACAGATCAAACTATGGACAGCCTGTCCAAGCATGTGATGGTTCTGGACCAAGTAATTCAAATGCGGCGCCCTTGCCTTTGTTGACTCCACATGCTTGTCTTCTTTAGCTTTAAACTTGTATCCAGTACCCATTTATCTTTTTAAACACCCTCATGGACGATTGTAACAAGTAAAGGAGTAAGGGGGATTTCCCCTCTCTACTTCATAAAAATCTTAGTGTTCTTGTTTCAGATTCTCTCTAATCTCTCCATTTCTTAATATCTCAAATCTGTCTAAATCTCTCCTAATCTCTGTTTCTGGTTCAAGTAAATACTAAGTGAAACCTGATCCTTCTCCTTCATTATTTCGAGCTCTCTCTGTCCCGAACGAGATTATCTATCACACACAACCTACACACTCTGAAAATCTAACAATGAGAACTTGGCTGAGAATCAGCCACCAACGTCTATTAACCTTTCCACTGATCAGTCCAGGTTGATGCTCCTTCCTTTCCAGTCTGGACAGTCCAACCTTATCCATAAACGGTCAGAACAAGAAGCATCTCACCATATCCTCCCAAGATGCTATTTGATCCTTTCTTCTTCACTTGAGACCAATCATGGTAAGCCAGGTTCAGCCATGGGAGTGTACGGATTTGGATTTGGTCCATACACTTTTCGCCCCAACTTTGCAAAAACCCAAAATGTCTTCAAATGGTCGAGTGTGAGTTTTCTGGGTCGACCTCGTCTGTACGGCCCGTACAGTCCGTACATCCATATTGTGAGAATAGAATGATTTAGGTGTGAGATTGATGTAGAGACAGAGTAAGGTCGAAACTAAGAGGAAGAGTATGAAGAGAGTAAGTGGGAATCAAATAGAATGCTGCTGGAGAATAAAGAGATTAAGAGGGTTGTTGAGAGTATTGCTTGAGAGATTTAGTAACCAGAGAGTATATGAGATTTAGAGAGGATAATGGAACTGAGAATGGTGAAGAAAGAAAACTCATCTTTGCTTAATTAATTTCGTGGACAAAGGAGGCCCAATATAACCAAGAGAAGCAAATATACAAGACAAACAATAAACAATAAACTAGTGCCCACTTGGGGTTCCCTTATACAATTCATATCAGGAAGTAGAAAAGGAATTGCTTGCAGCTGAGCTAGAGAAAGGGAAAGCACCCAACAGCCATATTCCTTAAGCTCACATGTGATATAGTTTGAATTCAAACTGAATCCTTTGGCGCCAACACTTCTCTCCTTTCTTGGCCGACATAAAGATCACCCGGACTATGCACATTGGTCTTGATTCTTTTGCATAAACTTTGCACCAAAGATAATCTTCAACCCTTGTTTTGCACATTTATCTTTTGGTGTTTTGAGGCTTACCCAAACTTTACCCTCTTGAACCTTGTTTTTGCTCTGCATAAGCTTTTGAACCCTCCTTAGATCTTGATCAATCTTCAAAGGGGTCTTTCCCAAGCTTTGCACATAGACTTTTAGGGAGTTGTTTTCTCTCTTCAGGTTAACACTCCTCCTCAAGCTTGACTCTAGAGATCCTAAGTCAAGCTTGGAACCCTGAAGTCTCTCCTCATTAAAAACCTTACCAAAGAAAACCCTCCTTAGGGATAAAACCTTGATAAGGAAAAGAGTAAGATCCTTCAAGGACTAGGGATTGGCCATTGAGCCTTTGGGCCTTAAAAACCAGTGTGGTTGGACAAAAAGGACTCTGGATCTAGGCCTAAACAGGTGCAGCAACACTTATACCTTGAACACTCATCAAACTCTACTTGACCTCTTCATAGACCTTGTTTTGGTCTCCCCCTCACAACTGACTTCAAAGCCACCTTAGAGAAGCTAGGAAATGACCATGATAATCTTCACTGAGGCTCAAGTAATGGTACCTGATACATTATCCCAAAGGTGCATCAGTACTTATCAAGAATGTTCACAAGGTTAAGTTACTTTTCAAAACTAAATAGCTTAAACAAAACCAGTGGTTCTAGCAACTTAGACAATCTTCAAAATGAAGCAAGATATCAATGACAATTTTAACTTAAACCAAATGATGAATGACTTGAAATAATTTGAGCAACTTAAACAAAACCAAATGCACTAGTACTCATTCCAGTTAACCACAGCAATTAGAACGAATCTAATCAAGCATTTTGAGTATCATTTCGAGATTTTAGAAAGAAATGATGATTGACTTGAATTAAATTGAGTTCAAGTTACTTCCCTTTTGTCAGGATAAGGAGTGACTGGATTGTAACTTGAATCCCTCACTCTCAGCCAGTTGCAACCTCTTCATGGCAACACCAACGTGATGGGAGGTTATGTGGATCCTTCAGCTTCAGTATCAATCACCTCACCATAGAGGGCGCATTGAACTGAGCTTTCATACACACACAACCAAGACTGCTCTGAACAGCCTCCTTGCATAGACACACCACTACCTAGACCCGGTTGGACGATCCTTTGAAAACTAGGGAAGAATCTGAGTTTATACGAGGAAAAAGGACTTTAAGAGAGACTATCAGAGAGTTGGAAGAGATTTGAGACTATAGGTCGAGACTTTCTAAGAAACCACTTTAGGATCCTGAAGAACACTAGAGAGAAAAGAAAGAGACTCGAAATAGTTGCTTGATTTATTAATGAGTGAGGTTACAAATATATAGAAGAGGTTATGGCTATGCTTAACGGATACAAGATAAGGTTTTAACACAAAGCATGTGGAGTCAAGGTCTTGGGCGCGCCTAATTCAAAATACTTGGACCAGAAGCTTCACACGCTTGATCCCTTTAGTATCTTGACCAGATGCTCTTGGCCAGCCTGTTCATGCGCGGACTAACCTTATCCTTAAGGTTCAGTGCATCTACACGGAAGGGAAGTGTTGTAGAAGAGCTTATCCGCGGATGGTAAACTTCTTTTGTTTTACCCGGAGTCACTTTGGTCGACCCAAATTTACTTTGGTCGACCAAAGACTTGAACGGCCATCTTGAACGGCCATCTTGAACGGCCTTGTAAGGACTCGTACGGACATCACCATTTTACTTCCTCTTCATTCCCTCATTATTCTTCAACTTTCATCCATAGTTTATAACCTCATCTATTATTTGGTTCAACACTCCCCCTAAAGCTTGACCAAGGGAACCGGCCAAGCTTGGATGTCATGAAATCTTCCTCATTAAAAACCTTGCCAAAGAAAACCCTCCTTAGGGATAAAACCTTAGCAGGAAAATAGTAAAGACCTCATGACAAAGGATACTAGTTACGCCTGGTAAGATCTATGAGTCCCAACCTATGATGGATGGACTCAAGAGTGTTCTGCCTTGGAGCTTTAGTGAACACATCGGCCAACTGATCTTCACTCCGTGTGTAGCAAGGTAAGATCACTCCTTGGACTATCATCTGCCTCACCTTATGGCAGTCAACTTCAGTGTGCTTGGTTCTTTCATGGAACACCGAGTTGAATGCAATGTGGATTGCTGCTTGGTTGTCACAATGCATGGTCATCGGCGTGGACTGATCTATCTCCAAATGTTCAATATACCCTTGATCCAAACTAGCTCATTAGTCAGCTTCAACATGGCCCTATGCTCAGCTTCATCACTTGAGCATGACACCACCTTCTGCTTCTTGCTCTTCCTAGTGACTAAGTTCCCACCAATGAAAGGGCAATAGCCCGTGGTCGACTTCTTATCTGCTCGATCTTCAGTCCAATCAGCATCACAGTATCCCACAACTTCAGTGCTCTTGTTACACCCCATCCACATTACTTGTTCTGGTGAACCATTAAGATACTTCAGGATCCGCCTAATCATGTTCCAGTGGTTGTCCTTTTGTTCATACATGTGTTGACTCACCTGATTCACAGAAAAATAAATGTCAGGACGTGTAATGGTTAAGTAGATTAACTTACGAACAAGCTTTCTTTAAAGCTTGGCATCTTCAAATGGTTGGCTATCTTCAATCTCCCCCTCACGTAGAATCTTATATCCATTTCTAGGGGTGTCTTCACTGTCTTTCCTACAAGCTTACATGCATCTCTCAAAAGATCAAGTGTATATTTCCTTTGGGAAAGAAACAAACCTTCCTTGGATCTACGTATCTCAATTCCAGGAAAGTATTTCATTTCACCCAAGTCTTTAATCTCAAAAACAGACTTTAAGAAGTCCTTGGTCGATTGAATTCCAACCTTGTCACTTCCTGTGATGATGATATCATCAACATACACAACAAAGACTACAATACCTGATGGAGTGGTCAGGGTGAAGAGGGTGCGGTCGAGTTCTGACTTCCTGAAGCCTTTCCCATTCAGAGTTGTACTCAGCTTGGTGTACCATGCTCTAGGTGACTGTTTCAGACCATAATATGGCCTTCTTCAGCCTCAACACATTTCCCTCCTTAACCAAATGCTCAAGACCAGGAGGAGGATGCATGTAGACTTCAAATTCAAATTCTCCTTGCAAGAAGGCATTCATCACATCCATTTGCAAAAGGTCCCATTCTAGGTTCACAGCTAGAGATAGCACTATTCTGATTGTATGGAGCTTGGCGACTGAAGACAAGGAATCTATGTAGTTCTCTCCATAGGTTTGAGTAAACCCCCTTGCCACTATCAATCTTTCCATTTGCAAGAAACTTGATAGTGAATATCCATCTGCTGGAGACAGCCTTATTCCCCTTTGGCAGTTTACTTTCATACCAAGTATCATTCTTGATCTTTGCATCCGCTTGACCACCAACTGATTCCCTCCATTCCTTATCTTTCATGGATTCTTCATAAGATATCGGTAACTGACTTCCTTCCAAGCTGATCATGAAGGCACAATGTTCTTCAGGATAATGAGCAAATGAGCAAACAGCTTGTGGTTGAGCCACTTCAGGTTGTTCCTTCTAGGCCTCCCGTTCTTCTTCCTGGTTTACATTTCCAACTTCCTCGTCTTCATTTCCTTGGTCCACACCTTGAACATGTTGAGAACCTGATCCTTCCTCATACTGATCATTAGTATCAGGTTCATTTCCCCCCTCATGGTCGAAGTGGGGTTCCTGAACATCCACTGTAGCAGTGGGGGAACCTTGTTGTTGTCCTCCTCCATTCTTCGGATCATCGAATAAGTAAATCCCATGACTTTCCAATATAATTCTCAAGTTGGCTGCCTTGTCAGAATCCTAGTCCTTGAGCTCTACTTGGTTCTTCTCTTCATAGAATCCTCTTTCCTCTACGAATTGGACATCCCTTGACATAAGCACCCTCCTGGTTCCTAGATCATAACATTTTCAGTATCATTTCGAGATTTAACCACAGCAGTAAGAACCAAATCGATCAAACATTTTCAGTATCATTTCAAGATTTTAGAAAGAAATAAAAAATGACTTGAATTGAATTGAGTTCAAGTTACTTCCCTTTTGTTTGGATGAGGAGTGACTGGTTTGTCACTTGAATCCCTCACACTCTGCTAGTTGAAACCTCTTCATGGCAACTCCCACTTGATGGGAGGTTGTGTTGATCCTTCAGCTTCAGTTTAAATCACCTCACCATAGAGGCCGCATTGAACTTAGCTTTCACACTCACACAACCAAGATTGCTCTGAACAGCCTCTTTGCATAGACATGCCACTCCCTAGACCCGGTTGAATGATCCTTTATTGAAGTACTTGTAAAGGCTTGATACTGGACCATGGATCATCCATATTAAGACTCCCCTCAAGCTTAACCCCGAGTATAGGAAGGAGCTAAGCTTGTGAACGTCCTAAGCAATCCATGGCTTTAGGACTACTGGTCTTCTTGACTTTGTGATGCCCTTCTTCTTGTGAGTTTACTGTCGTCCTTAAATAAGGAACTAATGGTGTTTGAATCACCTTAAGAGCCCTCACAAGTTAGTCTCTCATTGTATGATATCCTACTTTACAGTTCCTGTGTACTTTGGGATTAACTTGTCCAAGTGGTATCATACAATGGCATCAACCTCCCATTGCATACTCAGTCACACTACACTTTCTATAGTTTGTGGACTGACACATCTAGTGATGATATGCAATGGCATTAGTCCTTTGTATTGTCACCTTGGTTTGGTCTGTCACTGTATCACTTCTTGTGTACCTAACATCACCACAAATCAATGCAAGATTAGATCATCCCATTGAGACCAAACCAAGATCACACATCTGGTTTGATCACCAATGCCTCAACAACGCAAAAACTTGAAACCAGCAAACCACAGGAACAAGAGTTAGCAATTTAAACTTCTCTAGATGCAATGCAAGCTTGAAACAATGCACTTGCAACTAGGCTGGATTTTTTTTAAACGCACAATATATGAATGCAACAATCTTAGTCAGAAGCTATATGAATGCAATTGATTCAATCCGAATGAACTAACCACTTATGTGATCAATTTTAAAACACCTTAAACAGAATGCAAGAACACAATTAGACATGCTAATAAGCAATAGCTTAATCGAAACCATAGATTCAAGTAGCTTAGACATATTTCTAAATCCTACTTGATATCTCTGATGGATTAACTATGCCACTAACATCAAAACCACACTGAACCGGATTGAATCACAACCTAAATGCTTATGAATGTAAAACAGCTTTATCAACCATGATGCAAGCCGCAGAGACATTCTTTTAAATGCTTCAAGGCATCTATGATGGATAAGCTTTGGATTAAGTAAACACTAACACAAGAAAATGCAATAAACAAGCCAAGAGATCCTGGGGCAAACGTCACCCAATGCATAATAAAGCATAAGCTATTAATAAGGGTTAGAGGTTTGCTTACAGCCAAGGAATCCGAGCTGATTCTTAAACCTCCATTGACACAGGTCAATGTTTCTTGTTGTGTTTAGCCCAACTCTTCTCTGGTCTTTACTTCTTAAGGAAGCTTCATGACACGGATATTGAGGAACACCTCCATCCTCTTCGGACTTGATGCTTAACCCCCAATGCAACTCTTCTCTGGTCATTACTGCTTAAGGTAGCTTCATGACACAGCTAATGAGGAACACCTCCATCCTCTTCGGACTTGATGCTTAACCCTCAATAAAGAATATGAACCAGGTCACCGAGCTTGAAGGTACTTCTGGTAGCTCACTTGATTTCCTTTCTTAAGTTTGGCTGAGATTTGAGTCCAAACTTGAAGAGAACTCAGGTGAGTTTTAAACTCTAGTGTTCGCCATTTCTTTAACTCCAGTGCCTTTGGTCACCAGTCTCTTCTGGACTTAAGTAATGACCACACCTACTTATGTGTCTCTTGAACCAGCAGCACACCACTTACACAGAAGTGTCTTAACACACACAAGCAATCTCTCCATTGCTTCTCAATGGGCAACGCCTTCTCTTTCTTGGTTTGGTTAGACACTGAACACTTCTTTTGTCCTTGTACAGTACTCAAACTCCAGAATATATTAGGCCACAGGAATTGGGATCAAACCTTGACTAATCATCAAGTTTGACTCCAATGTCAACCGCAATGCATCAGATTGAAACGAGACAAGCATGTTCTAATCTATGCAAGCAACTTCATAAATGAAAATACATGATCTGTTAAGATAAAACACATAGCGTTCAGATAAAACTAAGCTACCTTAACCGCATCCTTAGACATGACTCTAGGTGCTCAACATAAGGCATAAACAAACCAAGTTAATGATGATAATGCAAAAAAATGACTTTAATAGTCCTATCGGTCATGAATGCAATCACTGGAATAGACACGTCATCTATCACCCTAATACACAGCCGGATAATAAAGGCTTAAGCTTTATACAAGGGAAAGAGGTTTAGCTTACTATCAAGGAACCTGTGGTGGTTCCTTGAACCTCCAAGGCAATACGCATCATGACTAGTCAGATCTGGATTGTAGGTTTGGATACCAACATCTCCTTCTTTGTGTGACCTTTCTCCTTGAACCGACCATGCCAAATACACCACCTTTCTTCATGTTTAGTCGCCACAACAAGGACCAAGAAGAAAGCTTTCTTCTTGAATAGTTTACTTTTGGACAGTGAATAGGAGGGGCTTGGATCTGCTTCCAAGGACCTTCTTTCTTCAGGATTGACATGAGAGAGGGGAGGATGTAATGAAAAGAGCTTCTGGACGCCATGGATGAGAAAGTCTTCATCTTGAAGAGTTTAAACAACAGACTGGACTAGAGCTTCTTCATCAGTTTAGAAATGGAATGGGAGTGACCTTGAGCTTGCAGAAGCTAGGATCCAAGTTCTAATGAACCTGGAGCTCTGATACCATGTGAGAATAGACATATTATGGTGTGTGAATGGTGTTTAGAACAGAGAGTGGTCGGATTTAAAGAGAAAGAGAATGAGAGACTAAGTGAGAATCAAAGAGACTGCAATGGAGAGTATTGGAGAATAAGAGAGATTTAGGAGGAGTATAAGAGACTAGGGTCAAAAGACCAGAGAATAGAGAGAGAATGAGACCAGAGAATGGTGAAGAAGAAAGAGGAACTCCCCCATTCAGCTTAATTCATTTCGTGCTCACAAGAGGCCAATATATAGCCAAAGGAACAACAAGACAACAAAGGCAATAAACAATGAATAAAGTGTGGTCTGAATAAACAACTATATTAGGTAGATGCCATGGTTCTGTGCTGGTCTGGACCAGAAAGAGACAGCTCCCAACAGCTCTTTGGCTTGAGCAAGACATGTGACTTCTGTCCAACATTCAAATTCAAATCAGTTCGTTTTGCCTCCAACAACTCCATTTCATATTTAAGGGAGTTCTGGTCGAACTTATGTCCCTAGCTTTTCACCAACATGATCATGACAATTTTGTACAATGTTTGCACCAAAGTTATCTTGACCCGGACTTTGCACGGAGCTTCTTTGGTTGATTCAAGGCTGACCCGAGTTTTGCACATTCTTTATCTTTCTTGTGAAAATCTTGTGCAAAATAATATTTTTGTACAAACTTTTCACATCATTATTTTTGCACAATCTTTGCACAAGCGACCTTCACTCTCAACTGGTGTTTCTTCCTTCTTCATTCCAACAAGATGAACCTCAACATATTCGAACTTGGTTTTGTATCAAAGAGAAAGAGGGACTGATGGAAGAATGAAGAATGGGTGTAAGAGATTAATAGATTAAGTGAGAGGTTAAGAGAATGTCAGACTAAGAATACGAGAATAGAGATTCAGAACCAGAGAATGAAGAGTTTGAGAGAGATAAAGTAACTTTGAGACTATGAAGGAGGAGGGGAAATCCACAGAGAATTCATGACTTGGGAAGCAAGGTTCTGCCATGGGAGTGTACAGATTAGGGTTTGGTCCGTACACTTTTCGACCTATATTTGCACAAACCTAAAATGTTCCCAGATGGTCTAGTGTGAAGTTTCTGGGTTGACCTCGTCCGTACAGTCCGTACGGCCGTACTGTACGGACGCCTTATTTTTGCACATCGACCATTTACCTCCAAACTTCTCCCAAGTCTTCTTCCTTCATGATAAACCCTTCCTGAATCTTGTTCTAGGTAAGCATAAGCTCCTGAAACCTCCTTAGATCAGGATCAGACTTCTAATGGGGTTTTCCCCCAAGCTTTGCACATAGACCTTTAGTGATCATTTTCTCACTTCAGGTTAACAATTTTATAATCATTTAAGCAATAACAAGCTCAAATGACAAAACCAGAGACTAGATAGCTGATCTAATCAACCTAACATTTATGAATGCATTATGATGCTGCGGCATCTTCACTAGCACCAGTGTAATCATAGTTTCAGTAAGTTTTATTTTTAGGATAAGGTTTTGGAACTTTTCCTTTTCTAGTTTAGATTTGCTTTCCTTTTCCTGAAAAGGATAAGGTTTTGGAACATTTCATTTTTCTAGTTTTCCTAGTTTTAGATAGATCATGACTTTTATTTCTCTGTATAAAGAGCTGGAGCTCTCATCACGTAAGCACATGTTTTGATTAATAGAAAGCCTTTTCTTTAAACCATGTTTCGATTTGATTAAATTCATCAAAGCAAGATGTTGGTCTCAATAAGCTATCGAAAGAAACGCTTAATCGATCCAAGAACAGCTTTCTTGAACCTCAATCATTCTTTGATCGACCGTTCACCCAATTGTATGCTGCGCCAGGTTGGTATCAGTGCTTTGCTACGCTCCAATTCCAGCTAACCTCCTACAATGGTTCGCAAGAAAACAACCAGTTGATGACGATATCCTAGCTACTCAACAATCCATCCAGATCTCCAAAAACAAATCGCAGACCTCACCGCGGCTGTTGCTTCACTCACAACACAACGCACCAACCCTAGACACCGCCATCGCCAAGCCAACCAGCTCTCCAAATCTAATGACTCTGATAATGACTCCAACCCCTTCACTCCACTTTGCCACAAACGCCAACGTCCCAACAACTCCGACTTGGATTCGGACGAGGACATCAACAATTCATCATGGAATGATGCAGATAAACATTTGGAATATTTCCAAATATCTAATTATTTATTTTATTATAGATAATTACCTTTATTTGTATTTTCCATATTTTATTAGTTTTCCTAATTTAAATTAGATTAGGGTTTCCTAGATTTAAGGATTTATTATAAATAGGCATTGAAGCCTATAGTTGTATTCAGACTTTGATAATTAATAAACTAGCTATTGATTTATACCTTGTTCGATTTGATTAGATTCATCAAGCAGGAAGTTTGTATCCAAAAGCTATCGAAAGAAACTCTTGATCGATCCAAGAACATGTCTCGAAGAACCCTAAATTCTCTGATCGACCGCTCACCGTATTTGTCCGCTGTATCAGTTGGTATTGATCTTGGATCGACCGTTCACCATATTTGTCTGCTGCATCACATTACAGGACCAGGAAACTCTCCTAGACTTCTATCAATGCAACAAGACACAAATAAGGGGCTAAACAACTCGTCTAGACAAGACACGACACAAAAAATTAAACTAGGACTTGAACTAGTCATAACCATGCTAGCAAACTTAGAAACAACTTAAAACACTACACACACAACTCTTAAGTATCATGGGGCAGAAACTTGGTTCAACAACTCTAGCAAGTATAAATTATCCCAAGGATAACAAACACAATCAGACATAATTACACAAGCTCTTATTAAAGGTTAGGAGGTTAAGAACCTGAGCTGGTTCCTTGAACCTCCAAGGCACATAGTTCACTTAAACTTGACAGCTTTGGAGTTTGGGTTCTCTACCCCACTCCATTTCCTTGTGTGTGCTTTCCCTCTGAACCAGTCATGCTTTAGACCCCTTCTTTTTCAACATTGCCAAGCGTGACCTTCTGAAACACGGAGAAAGACTACATCTTGGAAAGAACATGAAAATCGCTTGTACAGACTTGGTTTGGAGTTTTGCTTGCCAAATAGCTCCAGAATCTTCTTTCTCCAAGAGATCTCTTCATTCTGAATACAAGAAAGGATGATATACCTTGGGATTATCTGGACACGCCATGGTTGCAATATAATTCCTCTTGAAGAGTTTGATCAACCAACAACACAGAAACTTTTCCAATGGTTTGAAACAGCAATGAGGGTAAACTTGTGCTTCATTTGCGGAAGCTTTGTGAGTTTCAGGATCTTGGGGGATCTGATACCATGTGAGAATTGACATATAATGGAGTGTGAGTGTATGTGAGATTCTGGTTGAGAGTGAACAAGAGAAAGATTGAGAAACAGAGAGAATGAGTATGCGGGATAGATTGTATCAAAGACAGAGAATAAGAGTGTTTGAGAGTACGAATTAGACTGAGCTTGTGGTAACAAGAGAATAGAAAGTATGGAGAATAGAGTAACAAGAGAATAAGAGAGTTGGTGAAGGAGAGAGTTAACTTTCACATTAGAGAGTATGAGAGATTGTGAAGAGTATATGAGAGTAAAAGAGACTTAGGGAGACTGTTTAGAACCAGAGAATGAAGAACAAGAGTATGTGAAGGAGAAACTGGTTCCCTTGAGTCTAAAATCGTGTACAATGGTCGCTAATGGGTTTATAAAACCAAACCCTAACGGGTTAACACTTAAGAAAACCCTAAAAAAAATTAAAACAAATCAGTTGGCCCATCTTGAACTAAGCAGGCCGATCTTTCTTCTTTTTAGGCCGATATGGGCCATTTTCGACCATAATAACCCTAGGCTCGTCCATTACCAAATTCAGCACGTCCTTGCTCTCTCTCTGGTCCAGGTATCACGTGAGGATGTCCTCCTTAGTCCATCTAACACTCTGCTCCATCGATCTCCTAATAACATGCTGTTCTAAGGCCGTTCCAAGAGCATTCTTCTTCTCTCGGTCCAATACCTCATGGATCAAACCTGTCAGCTCTATGAATTACCCATGAAACCACTCTTCAAGCACTGACATAAATATTCCACACATGGGTCTTCAAATCCTTGAAGTTTATGTTGATCCAAGTCGCATCATTCATTAAAACCTTGCAAAGAAACCCCCCCCCCCGCCCCCACAGGGATAAAACTTCAACAAGGAAAGGAGTAAAGACCCCATGTCAAAGGAATTAGCTACTTCTGGTAAGGTCCATGAGTCCAAGTCTCGTGTGGATGGACTAAATAGTCTTCTGTCTAGCTGCCTTAATGAACAATCAGCTAGTTGGTCTTCACTTCTGGTATAGAAAGGCAAGATATCTCTAGATACAATCATTTGCCTCACCTTATGGCAATCAACCTTGATATGCTTCGTTCTTTCATGGAACACCGATTTGGATGCAATGTGGATGGCTGCTTGTTTGTCACAATACATTGTCATGGGTGTGGCCTGCTCAATCCCCAAGTGCTTCAGTATGCCTTTGATACACACCAGCTCGTTTGTAAGTTTCAACATTGCTATATACTCACCTTCTACACTAGAGAATGAGACCACCTTCTGCTTTTTGCTATTCTATGTAACCAAGTTCACACAAATGAAGATGCAATAACCAGTGGAAGTCTTTCTTTCCATCCTATCTCCGGCCCAATCCGCATCACAATACCCAACCACTTCAGTGCTCTCATTGCATCCCATACACACTCCTTGGTCTGGTGATCCATTCAGGTACATGAGTAGACGGTTCACCATATTCCAATGATGCTCCTTTGGCCTTTGCATATGTTGACTCACCTCGTTCACAGCAAAACATATATCAGGTCGTGTGATAGTCAAGTAAATCAACTTACCAACAAGTTTTCGATAAAGCTTGGAATCTTTGAATGGTGGACTGTCTTCTATCTCCCCCTCTCATGGGACTTTGTATCCATCCTCCAAAGGTGTCTTGGTTGTCTTTCCTCCTTGTATACCTGCATCCTTTAAAAGATCAAGTGGATACTTTCTTTGGGACAGAAATAAACCTTCCTTGGATCTACATATCCTTATTCCAAGGAAGTATTTCATCTCTCCCAAGTCTTTGATTTCAAACAAAGACTTTAGATAATCTTTGGTAGCTTGTATACCTTCTTTGCCACTTCCAATGTGATGAGGGTGAAGAGAGTGTGGTCGAGCTCGGATCTCTTGAATCCTCTCCCATTCAAGATTGTGCTCAGTTTGTTATACCATGCCCTTGGCGACTGTTTGAGACCATAGATAGCTTTCTTCAACCTCATAACATTCCCTTCCTTCACCGATTATTCTAGTTCAGGAGGACGATACATGTAAACATCATCTTCAAGTTCTCCTTGAAGAAAAGCATTCTTCACATCCATCTGCCAAAGTCTCCACTTCAGATTCACTGCCACTGACAACACTATTCTGATGGTGTGAAGCTTTGCAACCGAAGCAAATGTATCTAGATAGTCTTCACCATATGTTTGAGTGAATCCTCTTGCCACTAATCTGGTCTTCTTCCTGTCAATCTTTCCATTTGCAATATATTTGATTGTGAAGATCCACCTACTAGACATTGCCTTCTTTCCTCTTGGTAGCGCTCATCCAGACTGATCATGAACACACAATTTTCTTCAGGATAATGAGCAAGAGAACAGGATACGTGGGATGGATTCTCTACTGCTTGAGCATTGTAATACACTTTGGTGTTCCCCTAATTGGTTGGAGGGTTCCTGATCTTGATGCTTATCCTTAGTTGTTGCTCTACTACTGGTTCATGTTCTTGATTCTGACCATTTCTCTCATTCACTGATCCTTCTCCATCTTCATTTACCATTCCTACTTCTTGTTCCACACTTTTATCATGAGAACCTGAGTCTTCACCTACTTCTTCTTGGGTGTTTCCTTCAGGTCCATTTCCCCCTCATGGTCAAAGTGGGGAGCCTTAGCTTACTCATTGGTTGTTGGGGAGGGGGGCTTGTGGGTGTCCTCCTCCAGTGTGTCCTGAGGGAGATTATTACCAAGAATCCCCAGAATTATCCTCAAATTAGCTGCTATGTCTGATGCAAGATATTTCAATTTTGCCTGGTTATTCTCTTCATAATACCCTCTTTCTTCAGCAAACTTCACCTCCCTAGACACCAGTGTTGAACAGAAGAGATAAAATGATAGAGGAAGTGGAGAGAAATCAAGTTTGGGTCATTCGTACAAGTGTCCGTACAATGGCCGTACATGCCATACAAGTGGACGACCCATAGTTACATTGGTCGAGTTTTACCAGAGTAGATGTTACTCGACCAGTTCTTACCATTACCTTATGATACACGAATAGGGATAGACCAAAGGGATAAGGAGCTCGTCTGGACATGATGGATCAAGGCTGGAAGAGCATCTGGTCAAGATGCCAAAGGAATCGATCGTGTGAAACTTCCCATCCACAAGAATTCAAATAAGGCGCGCCTCGACCATCGTCTCCACATGCTTGTTGAAAAAGCTTATCCACAACCTTATCTTGTATCCACTGTAGAGCTTTACTCTTCCTCTATATATTTGTAACTCTTATGCAACATTAATCAATCGAAAACATTCAGTCTCTCTCTATAGTCTTTTCTCTCTAGTCTCTCTTAATGGTTCTTAGTCTATCTCGTCGAGTCTCATCCATTTCTGTCTAAACCTCTTCCTTAGTCTCTCTTTTCTTCTCTTTTCACCAAGATCCTCTCAAGATTTCATGGTATCAGAGCCAGGTTCACTTGAATCTGGTTTTTTATTTCACTTGTCCAAAGACTCAACCTTTTTGATCCGTAAAGCACAAGATGGAGAACACTAAGACTACTGTCATTCTGGTTACTCTCAAAGGACGAAACTATCTTCTCTGGTCTCGCGTGGTGAAGACAGCAGTGAGAAGTAAGGGTCTTTGGAACCATTTCCTCAAGGATGAAGCTCCAAGACTCATTGCTCTTGAAGTCGACATAGAAGTGGTTGTTTGTGATGAAGTAAAGTGGATCCAGGAGGACAATCTGGTGATGTCTATCCTCCAGAGCTCACTGGCTCCGTCGATCTTGGAGGCCTACAACTACTGTGACAAGGCTAAAGATCTGTGGGATACACTTCAGAAGGTGTATGGATACATCTCAAACCTCACATGAGCGTTTGAGATCAAGAGAGCTACCAACAACTTAGCTCAAGAAAACATGGAGTTTACCAAACATTTGGGCAAGTTTCGAGCTTTATGGTCAGAACTTGAGATGATGAGGCCGAGTACCACAGATCCGGATGAGCAGACTTAGAGGCGTGAGAAAGACAAGGTCTTTGGACTCTTTCTCACACTCAGTGCTACCTACAACGACCTTATCAAGCACATCCTCAAATCTGAGAAGCTCCCCACTGTTGAAGAAGTATGCGCGCAAATCCAAAAGGAACAAGGGTCTTTGGGGCTCTTTGGGAGAAAGGGGGAGCTCACACTTGCCATCCAAGCCGAAGTGCCTCAAGCTAACAAGGTTCACAAGTATGAAGATCGGAGGTTCACTGGGAACTATGAAGATAGGAGGTTCAATGGAAACTGTGACCATTGCAAGACGCATGGTCATAAGAAGAGTTAATGCTGGAAACTCCATCCTCACCCCAAGCCGGCCAAGTTCATGAAGGAAAGAGAAGCACGATAAAATGCCACCAATGGGATGAGTGATCAAGTGGGAGTTGGGACTTCAACCCGGGAAAATGAGATAGAAGGTCCTGAAGGTGGTGAGAGCAAGGCCCTGGTGACCTACACTGCCCATCAGCCTTGACCCAATGAGCATGAGTTCATCCGCTAATCTGAGATGGATGCACTCATCAAAATGCTCAAGGATAATGGTAACACTCTTGGTAAAGTCAAACGGTATTCATTTGGTGCATATCGGGTGGCTAGTACTGTTGAACAAATGGATAATGCTTACACTCAATCTAGGATGCTTGGTCAATCTCATACTGCTCATAACATGTCTAAACCTTTTATAGTAGATTCAGGTGCATCTCATCATATGATTAGTGATACTAGTCTTATTAGAGATATAGAACCTTCTAATGGACATGTAATGATAGAAAATGGAGATAGGATACCAATAAGAGATGTAGGCAAGTTAAAATTGTTTAACAAAGAATATAGAGCCTTTTACATGCCTGAGGTTACTTCAAACTTACTTTCTGTCAAGAAGTGTACCACGGATATGCATTGCAATGTTATATTTAGTCCTAATGATGTGAAGTTTCAGGATATTGAGAGCACCCTATTGATTGGGCAAAGAGTAACCAAAGGAGATCTTTATATGCTTGAAGAGCTTAGTTATATGCATGATCATAAATGCTCGTTCACTTCTGTTTCTGCTTTTGTTTTAACTAAGAATGCTTTGTGGCATGCTAGACTAAGACACCCTAATGTTAGAGCATTAAACTTAATGGTTCCAGGTGTGGTGTTTGAGAATAATGATTGTGAAGCTTGTATTTTAGGCAAGCATTGTAAGAATGTGTTTCATAAATCCACAACCATCTATGAACATTGCTTTGATATGATTCACTCTGATTTTTGGACTGCATCTTGTTTGTGTAGAGAGAATCATAAATATTTTGTTACATTCATAGATGATAAGTCTAAATACACTTGGATAACTTTTTTTCCATCTAAAGATAGAACGCTTGATGCATTTAGAAATTTTCAAAACTATGTGACTAACCAGTATAATGCCAAATTGAATTTTTTTATATCAGATAATGGAGGGGAATCCACTAGTCGAACATTCAAGCAACACCTATCTCAACATGGAGCACTTCACCAGACGGATTGTCCCCACACACCCAAACAAAATGGAATGGCCGAGAGAAAGAACAGACACCTCATGGAGGTTGCAAGGTCGATGATGTTCCAGAGAAATGTTCCAAAGAGGTTTTGGAGTGATGCAGTTACTACACCTTGCTACCTCATCAACAGAGCACCAACCAGGATCCCAGACGACCAGTCACCATTTGAGGTCTTGAACAAGTATAGACCAACCCTGGATCATCTTCGGGTCTTTGGTTGCCTATGCTTTGTTCTTAGACCACGAGATTTGAGGAACATGCTGGAAGCAAAGAGCACTAAAGGGTTATTCATAGGGTACTTGCCAAATCAGAAGGGGTATAAGTGATATGATCCGGTAACAAGGAGATTTCTGGTGTCTAGGGAGGTGAAGTTTGTTGAAGAAAGAGAGTATTCTGAAGAGAAGAACCAGGCATAATTGAAAGATCTAGCATCAGACAAGGCGGCTAATTTGAGGATAATCCTAGAGAGTCTTGGGATTAACCTCTCTCAAGACCCAAAGACTGGAGGAGAACAACCACAATTTCTCCCCACAACCAGTGAAGAAGATCAGACTCCCCACTTCGACCCGGAGGAAGGAAATGAACCTGAAAGTAACAATCAAGAAGAGGTAGGTGAACACTCAGGTTCTCATGATCAAAGTGTGGAACAAGAAGACAAAATGGTAAATGAAGAAGGAGAAGGATCAGTGAATGAGGGAAATGGTCAGAATCAAGATCAAGAACCAGTAGTGGAGCAGAAACTAAGGAGAAGCACCAGGATTAGAAATCCTACAACCAATTGGGTGAACACCAAAGTATATTACAATGCGCAAGCAGTAGAGCACCCATCCCAAGTTTACGCTCACTTGCTCACTATCCTGAAGAACATTGTGTGTTTATGATCATTCTCGATGAGAGAGATATTTCACAGTCATATGAGGAAGCAATGAAGGACAAAGAATGGAAGGAGTCAGTTTGTGCTGAAGGAAATGCAATGAGCAAGAATGATACTTGGTATGAGAGTGAACTACCAAGAGAAAAGAAGGCAGTGTCTAGTAGGTGGATTTCACCATCAAGTATCTTGCAAATGTGAAGATTGACAGGAACAAAACCAGATTGGTGGGAAGAGGATTCACTCCGACATATGGTGAAGACTATCTAGACACATTTGATCTAGTTGAAAAGCTTCACACCATCAGAATAGTGTTGTCAGTGGCAGTGAATCTGAAGTGGGAACTTTCGCAGATGGATGTGAAGAAGTCTTTTCTTCAAGGAGAACTTGAAGATGAGGTTTACATGTATCCTCCTCCTTGATTGGAACACTTGGTGAAGTAAGGGAATGTTCTGAGGTTGAATAAAGGTATATAGGGTCTTATGCAGTCGCCAAGGGCATGGTATAACAAACTAAGCACCACCTTGAATGGGAGAGGCTTCAAGAGATCCGAGCTCGACCATATTCTCTTCACCCTCATCACACCCTGAGGTATCATTGCCCTTCTAGTTTATGTTGATGATATCATCATCACTGGAAGTGACAAAGAATGTATACAAGTGATGTGATGATGGACAAGCTTACCAATGAAGACGAGGAGACCATGGATGATCCATCTAATGATACTACGGACCAGCTGATTAATGATAATTCGTCGGTCATTCTAGAAGGTCCCATGACCCTTGCTAGAGCCAAGAAAC